>MU834391.1:0-47362 GCA_029204225.1 Diphasiastrum complanatum | reverse complement strand
TATCGGCTCACTGATGTATGCAATGCTCTGCACTCGACCTGACCTTCCATACTCGATCAGTTCACTTAGCCAGTTTCTATCAAATCCAAGGCCAACCCATTGGAAAGCATGAAGTATATCCAAGCAACAAAACTTCTATGCATCTATTATGGAGGCAGCCAATCTGCCAATATTCTTGAAGGATATACATATGTAGATTGGGCAGGAGATATCGACACCGTAAGATCAACTTATGGATTTGTATTCTTATTCAATCAAGGCCCAATCTCATGGAACGGCCGACAACAGACCTTAGTAGCATTATCATCAACTGAATCATAATACATAGTTGCCACACATGCTACCAAGGAGGCGATTTGGCTGAGGAATCTACTTGCATATATCGACATTGCTTAGCTACATCCAAATACCATATATTGTGATAATCAAAGCACAATAGCACTATCTCTAAACCTAAGATTTCACTCTCGGAGCAAGCATATCGAAATCAGGTATCACTACCTCAGAGAAAAAGTGCAAAGCAAGGAAGTGTCATTGGTTTACTGCAGGACAAATTTTATGACAACAGATTACTTCACAAAGGCATTATCCAAGGATTACTGTATCAGATTTAACAACATGCTACAAGTTTTTCAGGATCTACATTAAGGGGGAGTGTTGGATTTTTAATGCTCAAGTCCAAATCCATTCGGTAATGAGCATCCTGAAAAGTCTGTCAAAGTCCGACTCCATTGACTTTGAAGTCATCGAAATTTGAAGTCCGACTTCATCGACTTCAACTTCTCCATGTATATAACCAACTTACTCCATTCGACTCCATCGACATCGAAGTACCCGACATCAAAGTACTCAACACCGAAGTACCCGACATTGAAGTACTCGACTTATTCCATTCCATTGTCAGTTGACTCCATCGACAACTCGACTTCGTCGACTTACCCGACTTCATCGACAAATCCATCAACCCTCAACTAACTTGACTTACTCATCAGGAAAAAGCAATCTATATATTGTCAAACAGCTTCAAGGACAACACTGGCAGTCCACCTACTTGTACATAGACTTTACTACTTACAAAGACGACTACCCACTACAAAGTGGCTCTAATTAATTAAGTAGGTGAAAAGTACTGAACTATAAAACATGTAAATAAAGTCTCTATCTTTTAGTCAGTACAGAGAGGCTGATTTACATAGTAAGATGATTTTCTAATCATCAACAAGTAACGATTTTTTTAGTTGAAACCAGTTTTAGTACTACACTATCTTGTGCTTATGCTTCAAGCTCTTGTACTCATTTTCAATCAATCAAAGTCCAAGTTTTTGTCTACACTACTGTTTTGTTCTATTGTGTATTGCTACTGATTATTCATCTTCATTATTTGCTGGTAACTGACGCACTTCCTTTCTGCAACCGTCCGTTGTTCCGCTACTATTCCACACAATTCCGATTTAATATCAGAGTTTTGTTTCATCAAAACTCTACTAGGACGATATCAATCCAATAATTCTCACAATATCCACGCTTTACGACAAGGTATCAGAGCTCATTTCTAATAAGCCACCGTTTTTCGACAAACCCTCCCCATCAAAAAAAGTGAGAAGTAGTACTATGTGACAATGGCATCTGGATGTAATACCGAACCCATGGATTATGTGGTTCCAAATGTACCATTGGACATACAAGATTATGTTGAAAAACTAGAATTCCATGATGTTAATTTAGCAAATGTGGATGTTGTTCTTGGGCAACAATGAAATTATGATAAGAATAAATCGTTGAAATTTGATTTTATTAAAAAATCTGTAACTTTTATGCATGATTGTTCTTTAATAAAGGTAAGTGCTAGTTTAAGTGTCAATACTACTGGCATTAAACCTTACTCTAAGAATGAACTTAATTCTTTGATAAAGAACACAATATGTATGTTTTCACAAAGACTTAATTTGTTGCAATGATGAGATTCTTAAACTTAATGCCATGAACATACATAGTGAGAACACTCTTGAATTTGAAGCCCATAGTGAACTTATCCTAGAGTTAAATGATGTTTTTCTAGACCTTCCTATAGGTTTACCACCTGAAAGGTTTGTAGATCACAATATTGACCTTATACTTGGTTCAATCCCAATTGCACAACACCCTTATAGGATGAGTGCATCGGAAGAGGCTGAGGTACAAAGGCAACTAAGTGAGTATCTAGAGAAATGATGGGTTAAACATGTATCCATGGGCATCACCAGTGGTTTTGGTCACCAAGAAGGATGAGATTATATGGTTTTGCGTGGTTTATAAAAAATTAAAAAAGGTTACAATGAAGAATAGGTATCCACTACCATGGATGGATGACCAAATAGATTATCTTGGTGGTGCAAGGTACTTTACCAAGGTAGATCTAAGATCAGGGTATCATTCGATTCACATTAAGGTAGAAGATATACCTAAGACAAGATTTCGAACTTGGTTTGGACACTACAAGTTTTTGGTGTTTCCATTTGGTTTAACCGATGCACCAGCGAGTTTCCAACAAATGATGAACGATTTGTTTACGCCATATTTGGAAAGATTTGTGGTAGTGTTCCTGGATGATATCCTATTGTTTACTAAGACTTTGGCAGAACATAAAAAGCATTTTAGGATTGTCTTGGACATCTTAAGTAGAGAAAAGCTCTTTGGCAAAGAGTCTAAGTGTGACTTTTTTGCTAGGGATTTATCATGAGTGGCGCATAAGATTTCCGAACGAGAGAAATAGAGGCCGATAGTATCTTGACGGTAATTGAATCCCCAATTTGCTAAGATGACATTTCCCCTCACTCAAGTTTTGAAAGGCTTTAAGAAACTAAGCCGGAGGACTAAGAGTCCACTAATGAGGATATGAACAATAGTTCTTAGTTGCTTAAGAAAAGTGTGACACCAACACCAATCTTGATCATTCGAGATCTCAGGAAACAATTTGTGTTTATGACCGATGTTAGTGATTATGTGATTGGAGTCGTCTTAATGCAGGATGGACATCCTGTTGCTTTTGAAAATTTGCAAATAATAGTACAAAACAATCAACGATTAGATTCAGCCCTCTCATGTTTATGTATGGTTATTAGCCTCGATCACCGATTAGTGTTGGCATGAAAAACCTAAAGGTGCAAGCTGCAACTAATTTCCTTGTTGATATGTAAGAAATATTACAAGTGGCTAAAGACAACATAAGTGCCCAAGATAGAATGAGGCATTATGCTGATCTATCTCGGAAACACAGGGAATTTTAGGTCAATGACATGGTGTTTTGAGGGTCCCTACTCACTCTAGGGGCTTGAAAACTGGTAAGTGTGTAAAGTTGGCACCTAGGTATTGCGGTCCTCTTAAAGTTATTTAAGTGATTAACAAGGTCGCATACAAGCTCGACCTCCAGCTAACATTGAAATTCATCCTATTTTTCACATTAGAAGTTAAAACCCTCATTGGAGGTTGGGGGAACCCTGGTCATATGGAAGATCTAGTAGAACTTCGTGACCAGTCCGTGAGTGGACCAATTGAGTCCGAGGCGATTATTAACAACCGACAAGGAACTCTAAGGAATATAGTTCTTCAAAAAATTTTAATCAGGTGGAAGGGCAAGTCAGAAGAGGAAGATACCTAGGAGAAGAAATCTGATGTCCAGAAGATTTTTTCAAAATTTTTCTTACAAGAAAAAAATTTAAGTTTCGGGAAAAGGAATACTACATACCTAAGTAACTAGCAGTACTTCAAGGACCCCTATGTGCCCATTTAGTATCTAGAGAGCTAAATGGCATGTCACCCTTGGATAATGGTAGGTGCCTTTGGATTAAGGTACTCGAGTCCTTGGATAAGGACATGTAGGTGTCTATGCCTTGGATGGAGGTATGAAACCTTGTGAGGTGTTAAGAGGACATTACTACGGGTATTGGTCATTTTCATAAACCTTGGGCCTCAACCTTGCGCCATGTTCACATAATTGGCCTTGGGCCAAAGTTTGCTATCACATATTGGTCATTGGAACCTAGTAGGAGGGCACACCTACTAGGGACCCATTGATGTCCCCAAAGCACCCAAGAGTTGGTATTCCAAGACACATGAGTTATGGAAGGAGTCTCTTGACCTTCCACTAGCTTATGAGGTTCTTGACCTTTCGTTTGCCTCCCCTCTTCTCATTGGCTTGGGAGGACACTCTCTAGTGCCATTTCCAATCTATAAGAGAGCGTGTCATTTCCAATCTATAAGAGAGCGTGTCATTTCCAATAGGGAGGGAGAATTATTGTGGTGTTCCATCTTTGGTATGGGACTTAGATGGGGGTAGGATCTTGAGTATGCTTGTGCTTGTGATGGTGGTTATGTGAGTGATAGTGGTGTAGCAAGGGGTTGCTGGATTAGCTTGCTTGTGCATGGATCTATAGCTATGGTTGGGTGGTGATTTCTTGAAGCCATTTGATTGTTTAAGGACATTGGAGGAAAGGCACCTTGGAGGGTTCTTTGGATGCATTGGTGGACATCAACCCAAAAGCTTGGAGAGCAACTCTTTCATGTTGTAAAAGAGTGAGATCAAAATCTCACAGATTTGACAGGTAGATCTCAGGAGCTCCTTCCATTTGTGCATTCAACCAAGGGTGGGAGCAAGTCTCTCACTCTCCCATCCACTCGACATCTTGGAATGAAATGTTCCATGCCTCATAGGCTCTATCCTTTTTGAAAGGGTGGTCAAGGATAAAACCCATCCACTTCCTAGAGCCATTGGACATCATGTCATGTAAGGGAAACTACATGCCTGAGGTGCTCCATCCAGTTCGATCATACGAGAGTAAATGGGCATTATCCTTTCCACCTCTTGGGCTACCTACTAGACATCACGTACGGAAAGCTCCATTCATGCGTTCAACCTTAGGCTCTTGTCTAGTCACATGTCTTGCACGGAAAGAATGACTCCCATTGCTAAGAAAGAGCCTTCGTGATGACAACAAAAAAAACTCATTTTAGGTCCTTCTTGTATGTTGTCACCAATGTTTCATACAACGACGTCCACCCACCATTGTGTGGCCTACCTTGTGAAAACAAAAGCGCCCGCCCCGCCCCCCCCCCCGCCTTTTCTGTTTCTCTTTTCTCTTTTTTTTTTCTCGATTTTCTATTTTCTCTTTAGTCTTCCGCTTGCTCTTTTGGTCTCTTCTCGCTCTTTCTCCATCACGCGATGGCGATCCGCTTCAGCCTTGTAGTTTCATAACCAGCGGCCTGCTCATCACAATAAGTTCTCTAGCTTTCGTGCATTGGATCCGGCGCTGGCAGACTTTGCGAGCAAGGGTACCCTTTCAACTCTTTTTCAGCAGTAGCTATGTGATCATCAAATACCTCTATTTCCGATTTTCCTTAAACAGCTAAATTGTGTCACAGGGAATAGCACGCCTCTGTTTCTACTCCTATATCAGCACATCGGTCAATTCCATATATACGGAAGGAAGCTGTAGACTGATATTTTCAAGTATTAAATTTCAGAGTATTATAGCGAAATATGAATTTAGGTCATAATTATAGATTAAAGGTTTGGAGCTATGCACGTCTCTGTTCTCATATAAGATTCAATTCAGAAGTAGATTAGTTGTGAAATGAAAGCCATGGAGGTCCTGGAGTCAAGTCGATTCACAGTAGGTTTTAGAGAGAACCGGGTGTACTTGTCATTATTATATCAACTAGGGGAATTGCATATATAAATATCAAACCACGTGTATACTTCAAGTGGGGTACATTCAGCCATATTTTGGATCTAGCAGCCGTACAGGAGATCAAAAGAAGTTGTACGAGCTCACATTCAAACGGTTGGATCCATGACAAGTGGCATTAAACTCTACGGCTACACAAACCCTAAGTATATATTGGACAGTGCTTTAGGCTTACTTTGGCGTTTAATATCTGCGTTATTGAGGAGGCTGAAAGTGAGAGTTTTGAAAATCACTAATGGAAACTTGGGGAAATTCAGCAATGAGAACATGTAGGTATTCAAAAGTTGAGCTAAAGCTTGGGTCCCAACTAGCATCTTTTTTACAATTCCCCTCGTTCTACAGTGCATTTCATTGGATTTGGTGTGGCAGCAGGTGCAGCTGTTAGTCATGCACATTGCACGCCATTCATTCGGGGCTTCAACCTTTTGCTTTTTCTTATTGATCGAACAGAACATGGAAGAAGTCAAAGGTTGAGCTGTTGGCATTTTTGCATATAGACTTCCTCATCTAGAAAGCCCTTCAAAAATGCACTCTTAACATCCATTTGTTGGATATTTCAACCAAAAAAAAATGAGCGGCGAATAACAAAACTCTATTCATAGTAGTCAACTTCGCAACAGGTGCAAAAGTTTATTCGTGGTCAATTCCTTCTTGTTGAGCATACCTTTTGCAACCAACCTTGCCTTAAGATATTGAGCAAAGGAGATTATCTCAGATTATTCACAAGTTTGAAGTTGGCTACAATGGAATGAGGGAGGTGGGGCACCATTCCTCCTTATATGGACTTTAATAGCCTTAGCAAAAGCAAAAAGACCTTCCAATCGATGTATACAAATTCATCCATCTTCCTACTGATCAAGAGATCCAAATATCTCCGTCATCCTGAATCTTTTTCCAACACATCCCTACTCCAAAATCATCCATGATGAGAAACAAAAGCAGAGATCAAGGATTTCTAATACAAATGAATATCGTTTTTTTTATGAGGCTAAATAACAACCTGGCCAGCTGATTTGCAATGGCTAAATCAACAACCTGAGCCTCCAAATCTTGTCGGAAACAACCGAATCTATGACATGGCAGAACCCAGATCATGAACTTGGATAGATTCAAGATCTTGAAGAGAACATTATCATAAATAGAATTTTTTTTTTTCAACTCAAACTAGACTTTAAAACGTCAATGATCTCAAGACAAATTTGGAACCACCACATGAGCAAAAACTATAACTTGGATGGTATTCAGGAATTCACTTGACAATCACAAGAAGCAATCGCTTTGATTGACAACAAGAGACCTTGGATCTTTGTACTTGGATTGACACCAATACAGTTTACAAAGCTTTAGATTGCTCCCTTAAGTTTGTCTTTCTCAAACTGAAATGAAGTAGAATAATAATTTGCTTATTGTGTCCCCATAAAATGCATGTTATTGGTTGTGGTTGGTTGGAGATTTCTATGAGTAATGAGCCTAATTAAACATTTAGGGGGAACAATAAAAGATTACGTCCCACATATAATGGGCCCAAAAAGATTGCAATAGGGTAGTGTTTGATCATGATAGGCGAGAATGGATCTACAACAGCTAGAATGGGCTGGAAAGGACTATAATGGGGCAAGTTCTAAAAGAAAAGGATGAAAATGGTAATCAAGAAGTTGTAACTGGTGATAAGGGGATGAAAAGGAGATGCAACAAGGCTGAAATTGGTTTTAAAGGGTGATAGCCATGCAATATAGGAGATACTAGGGTCAAAAGGAAAAGAGAAAAAGGTTTCTTGGGATCCGGCTCCTAAGAGTGAAGAAGTCAAGTTAGGAATGATTCCTAGGTTTTTAAGGTCAAGAATCAACATGTAGTTAAGCATCATACACTTAGCAAGGCTGCATGCTTTCTGGAATAGGAACATACAATCGTCTAATGTCCTTAACATGTAGAATTTCAAGGTTCTACAAAAAAATAGCTAGAACCAATCTTGTCCAACATATCTAATGATTTCATTTTCATGTGTAAGATTCCTTGCATATGGGTTGGGTTTTGTTTGTCTAAGCTTTTGCTCTTGATACTCCTGAATATTCAATTTTCTATGTTGGGTTTTGCAGGTTCTCCTCATATTTCTGATTTGATAAAAATTAAGAAAAATAGTTAAGCATGGCAATTGATGATGTTGGCCAAAGTAGCAATAATGTTGGTGTGAAGGACGACATTGAGAGCTCCACTACCACCATGGAAATCAAA
Organism: Diphasiastrum complanatum; assembly: GCA_029204225.1. NCBI lineage: Eukaryota > Viridiplantae > Streptophyta > Lycopodiopsida > Lycopodiales > Lycopodiaceae > Diphasiastrum > Diphasiastrum complanatum. The sequence goes on along the minus strand of MU834391.1, from coordinate 39,407 downwards.
ATCAAGATGTTGGATTCTTCTACACATACGATTTGCGTGAATAAGGATGTATGTTTGCAATATCTTGTTCCTACTTCATAAAGATTATGTTACTTGATCAAAGTTGGAAATTCGATTTTTTTAAGAAAGTTCTATAGATCTTTTGTAGCTAGTCAATCTCAACTAGATTTTTTCATGGAGGTCCAATAAAAAGGAAAAAGATAAATATGGTTTCTCCTACATTTGGGTTAACTTGTCTTTGCCATGTCAACTATTTCACTATCTTGTGTTGTAGCTCGCTATTCCCACTTTGAAGGAGCAATTGGCATTAGTGCTGGGGGTTCCCGCACAACAACAAAGATTGATATTTCGAGGGAAGGTCTTGAAGGATGACCAATTACTCTCGTCATATAGTATCCTTGAATGCGCTCATGTTGTTTACTCTTTTGGCACGATTTTATGTGATTATTATATTGTTGTGATCAAATGGTTGGCAGAGTTTTTGATATTCAAGATTCCACAGATCTTTCTATTTGCTACGTTGTATTGCTATCATTCTTTAGTAAATCCTTAAGAAAATCTAGATGTGGAGGATGGAGATAGTCTTCATCTTGTAGTAAGACAAATTGTGGAACCTGGTGCAGTGAATAGTGAAGGTATGTAGACATTGTAGGTTGATGTTCATAGTTAGATGACTTGATTAATCTCATTTGGAACAATTTCTTGGCCAAGCTGTTTCAGATGCATCATCTTTGTATGTGCATCAAATGTAAGGACATTTGGAATAGTTTAACTAAAAAATAGTTTTAATTGTAGGAAATCAAGGTTACCATTTCTAGTGCTAATGGAATCAATGATCCCTTTTTGCTAGATCTGTTAGCTTGATGACAATCTAGTTAGTATTTCATTTATAGTGTGCTCCATGGTTTATTTCAATTGGGTATACATATTCATTGTTGTCTTTTGTAAGTTCCTTTGTTGTATTTCATTTGGTGGGGGCATAACTAGAGGTAGATGCTTGAAAACTATGTATCAGCAGACATGGAGTTCTTGCTTGAGATCGTTGCCCAAGTTGCAGCCCATAGTTTTGTTAATTTTTTCTATCCTTAGAGGTGCATTTGCCCACTAGCTATGCTCTTTATTTAGGTTTTGAGCAGATTGGAGTGATGACATGTAAGTTTACCGTGTTTTTCTATGAGGAAGTAGATACTTCATTCGATTGGCTTTGCTCTATTGTCTAGCGCTATCATATTTGAGTCTACCCTTTTCTTTCAAAGATGTGATAGAAATTTAGTGTGCGAAAGCGAATGTGGACATGCTTGTGACCAATGATACCCGTTCCTAACATTTTTGGATGTGAACGGGCATGGTACTGTTATGTTCCTTAGGAACAAATTTTTTTTGGGTATGGTTTTGTTCCTATTTAAGAACGGAATTGTTCCTATTTAGAAACAAAATCATCCCTAAATAGGAATAGTTCTGTATCAAATTATTATTATTTTTATACCCGATCGCGCAGCCTTTCTTAGAACCTTTTTTACGATGTCTTTTTTCATGCTGTTTGATGTTGATACAATTTGCTTATAATCTGATAGCATACGGAGCCAAGTGCTAATTGGAGAAGGTCACTTGCCCCATGGACCCCCCAATATGAGGTGGGCCCCTCCAAACTTGAGTACATGGACCAAAAGTTAAAAGATGCTCCTTGGGTCCTCAAAACCATATACATTGCCCCAGCTTCATTAAATATGGCATTAACCCCACGAAGTCACGCAATCCAAGCTTGGAGAAAGCTCCGTACTTGCCATACTATCTCTGGAAAAGATTCCACCCAGGGAGAAAATAAACTCTGATGACCCCTGACAGCTGTCCAGGGTGTACCTTCTGGTACCTCAACTTCGCAGTCAGAGCATCAACAGAGGAATCTCCATTAAAGGACACCTATGTCTATGGGAACCTTTTAGAGTCCTACTTACATCAGCTGGTAGAACTTGTGTTATTCTAGCTTTACAATACAAGATAGTTTAACAGTTGTTTAACTGACTAATTAGGACGATCGTTATTGGAGCGTGACGACGTAGACAGTCTGTACTTGGAATCCTGTATAAATCTGCAGCGTGTTGTCTTTTTCGCATTTTTCGGGAGAATCTTTTCATTTGCTTTTGTAACTCCTATGTAACATATGGCTGTTGGCTTTTGGATATTCCACATTGGGAACCATTGGCTTTTGGATTCTCTATCTCTACTAGTATAAATAGGCACCCGCTTTCTGCTGAAGAGTGGAGGAAGAGCCTGAAGAGGTTGGAGAGACTAGAGAGAGTGGCAATGCTTATGTACATACATTCCTTGTATAGAGATTTGTCTCCAGTGATATCCTACCTTGCTTCCACTTGTATGCATAAGTTGTGATCGTTCATAGAACATTAAACGCTTAATTCACTGTGAATGTTTTCGCTTCTAGTTCACATTGAATTTCGACAATAATCGATGGACTTGGCCTGCCCTTCCGAGTCTCGACTCTTTTCAACAAACCGTTGAGAGGTGTAGCTATCTTTGAACAAATTTGCGGAAGAAAACAATGAATCCAAGAAAGATTCGAGTTCACGTGCGGTCTTAGGAACCGGCCATTCAATAACCGTCTTTATATTTTCTCCATCAATCTTAATTCCATGCCAGAATATGACATGACCAAATAAAGCATTTTGATTCCTTAGCATAAAGCTTCTCTTGTTACAAAATCCTTAAAACATTATGGAGATGCTTCATATGCTCTTTCAGTGTCCTACTATAGATGAGAATATCATCCAGAAACACCACTGCAACCTTCCCCAGATACAGACAAAATAAATTATTTATCATCTATTGAAATGTGGCCAGATCATTTGTCCAATCAAAAGGCAAAACTTAAAATTCATAACGACTAAACCAAGTCCCAAACCAATTTTCAATACATCATCCATATGTATTCTTATCTGTTGATAACTCATTCACAAATCAATTTTAGTCAACTATTTAGCTCCGCCCAAATGATCAACCAAATTGTCCATCCTAGGTAAAGGATATTTGTTCTTGATAGTAACTTAAAACTTTATTCAATCCCTTATAGTCTACTCACATCCGAAACGTACCAACCTTCTTATCTTTTAGAAGAACTGATATTCCCCATGGAGACTTATTGGGACGAGTATGACCCATTCAGAGATATTTCTCAATTTGTCGAGTCACTTTCTCCTCTTCCTTCAGACTAAACTAGTACAATTGTCGGAAAATAGGTTGATTACTAGAAATTAATTCTTGTCTTGTGATCAACCCATCGAGACGTCTGTAAACCATGAGGTAACTCATTAGGAAACACTTCGCAAAATTTCTATTTTAAGTCTAGTAATAGTTGTTTCTCTTCATGTCTTGATCTGTGTTAAAACGTCATTAGCCAAAATGCAATCCGTTTCAATATTAGAGCATTCACCATTAATTACATCGGAAAATTCAGAAACATCAATATATAAACTAGATTTCAAACCAAGATGATATTTAAAACATGGAAATCTATCTTCTCAACATGCCCTTGTAGATCAAGTTCCAATTCCAGAACTTTAAAATCCCAAATTTCAGTATCGGCTCCCAAAGCTACCTTGACCACATAACGATGATCACTTGTCGTGGTGGGCACCTAGAGCTTCTGCACAAGTTGAGAATTAATGAAATTATGAGTACTACCCAAATCAAATGTTACATTAACGTCTTTCCCTAATAATTTACCCTGAATCCGAAACAAATTATGAGGACCGAAAGAATGTACTAAAATGACATTCGCTTAAGGTACTTGTGGGCAAATCGACGTAACACAAGTTTCGATGAGGATTTCTTCTTTTGAGGTCATGTTTCTTTTTAAATGTCCCGATTTTTTGCAATTGAAACATAGTCCTTATTTAAAAGCCTCATCTTGGTCTGATGCGTTCGATTTCTTCTTGAACTCATGACTGTTCTTCTTTTTCTAAGATGCCATAACATCTAACTCATCAAAATATATTTTTTAGTTTCTTGCGTGTGGTTATTTCTCTATTGGGCCCCCATGTAGAAAGTATTGGGCCCCCATGTAGAAAGTCATGGATCCAAATGGCCTTGTTAATAAAAGACCCTAACTTAGAAGTAGGGGCTTGCTGGTTTTTATTAAGTAACTTGTTGGTGAAGTTAGGTTAGACCTAATGAAGCTTGTAGAAGAAGTTAGGTTATTTGGACATTGCCCTAGTGTTGGGTCAGCTATAAATGTATGTCACTTCTTCATTATTCGAGTATGCAAGCATAGAGCCATTCTTCTTGGAGTGCCACAAGTCTCTAACGAGGGCGACCAGCAATCTCCTTCTTCATGTGTGTTTAAGATCCGTTATGTTGAATGCTTTGCTGTTTGGTTTATGATTTTCTACAACCCCGGCCACAAGCTTCATATAAGGTTCGATTAGTCTTAACCCAGCCATACCTCTAACAGCTAGCATAGGCTTGCTCTAGCCTTGCTGCAGCCAAGCATCAAAAGTCTAAAGCAAGGCTGCTCCAGCCGGCTTTGCCTGCTCAAAAAATGTCTTTCTAGACTATTTCCAGCACTGGCAACTTACAGGTTAGCAAAAGGGCTCCAGAACGGATTTGCCTGCTCAAAAAATGTCTTTCTAGACTATTTCCGGCACTGGCAACTTACAGGCAAAGTTGCAGGCCACGATCCGGAATGCGTTCCGGATCGCGTTCCGGATCACGTTCCGGGATTTCCCATTAGGGTTTCCTGAACGTTTTTAATTTTTTTTTTTTGATGAAAGTCTTTTAATGCCAATATGGGTACCAAATGGAAGGTCTTTTCAAGAGTAGTTCATTTATCAAGTTTGGCATCAATTATCAGAGCAGTTACTGATCCTAAGCATTACTTTTTCTGTCAAAGGGATACAAGGCAACAGCTATATTGTTGGAGGGCATCAGTACCTGTTTAACAAGCCAAATTTTTTTATGTGGGCCACGGGCTGCCTGCTCGTGGCCCCGCGTTCCGGGACAGCGTTTCTGGTCCTGGAACGCTCACGATCCGGAACGCTCGATCCGGATCGAGATCCTTCCGGATCACGATCCACTGCAACACAGCTTACAGGTTAGCAAAAGGGCACCTTCCAGAACACATAACGGTGGAGCTAAACCACAGCATGCCAATCTAGAAAACAAGACAACCATACAAAGGCCAGAAACTAGAGAGCAGCCCCCAAAAGCTGTAAGCTATGGCAAAATTGGAACACCATCATACTTGAAAATCCACAACTTCACATACATTTTAAAAAACCAAAAATTGCCGATTGTCTCATGCGTATTAAGCATTCCAGCAAACTATTGAAGAACAGTCAGCCACAACTAACTGAAAGCAAACTAATTCATCCCTACAGCAAGGTAGACCACCTACCTAGATGACAACTGATTCCTTGCCCACCTGGGCTGCCGATTCTGAGATTCCAACCAACTTGCTTGCAGAATACGTCCCCCTTGGGCCTTTACACAGTCCAATGGTAAAAGTCTAATTGAGTATTGCTGCAAGTTTCTTTCCAACCTTAGCTGCATGGCAATGAACATGGAGTGCCTCTTTAAAGGCTCACATTTCCAAACCCTCAAGTGGCCACTAGACCCTGACATATCCTAAACTAACATGTGGCACATGTTAATTAGCCACCAACAATTGTCACCTAGCAACCTTGGCACATAGGCAAGAATGTATTAACATTTAAAAATATCATCTCTACATGTTTGACACATCATATCTTGCTTCCAATTTGCTCAAAATCAGAGGCTCAATTTCTTTTAATGGTAATGTATGTATGAAGAGCATGTCTATGAAAGGATTTGATGACATTTAGGGGGGAGATACTGATTTTTGAAAAGGTGTTTGAAATGCACAGTTATGTGTGCATTTTGCTACAACTTCTAGTGTTAAGTCATAGATTTCTTTTCATTTAGATTATTACTTTTCACATATCATGTTACTAAAATTTTTGCACCTTTGTCACTCGTGTATTGGACCAAATTTCCTATACAAGATGTGACACATGCATGCACCTTTGGCTGGTCAATCCGTTGGATCAATATAACAGTCTTTGCATACCAGTTGATTCGAATTGCCTGATTCAAACTGATTCAAACCGGCTAGCTCGGTTTGAATTGAGAAACAGTTCAAACTTTTATTTTTCCCTGTTTGGGGGGATTATTTTTTGGTGGGACTAGTAACTTCTAAGTTCTAATAGTCCTGAGTGTTGAGCAATGAGTTAGGAGTCAGGACTTGTGAATAGATAGCTGCATTTGAATTGGAGCACCTAGGCAGTTGTTCACATGAAAAAGTGCAACGTGTTTTCAATACAATAGTGTGGGCAATTGGTGTTTTGCCACACCAATTTTAGGATAGTGTGTTGCCTCAAGGAGGTTGCATTGCTCGTGAAGGTGTACCCGGACGATTGCATCCTCCTTTCATATCTCCAACCACTACTCCACCTTATACACAAGTTGAAGAGTTCATGTATTGAGACGTGTGACAAGATTTCCTATGAAACATGTATGCTATAGAGCTGGGGTACATGCTACCTAGGAGGCAAATGCTTTGGCACACGTTCAAGGTGAAGTCCAAATATGTGTTTTATGTGTTGCGTGTATTTTGTTTCCCCAATGTAAATGTTATCTGTTATGTCATTCCTATTAGATATCTATGCTTGACCCCTCATTTATAATTGCATTTGTCTTTGTTGTGCAAGATGTATAGGTTGCGATGAATGATGGTTTCGATGTGACCACACATGGTCCATTGTATCTTGAGAAAGTACATTCATGATAGTACATGTTAGATGTTTCTTGATTATTTGGTCATATTGCTTTTCTTCGACAGCCAAAATTGGCCCTATCACCTAGTGACACCAAGATGCTTGACTAGCAATCTTTATGATACCCTGAAAGTCAACATTATAAACTATTTATAACTATTTACACATGTGGGAACATGCTTCACACATGTGAAATGTACGCAAACATAAAATCATAAATAACCAAGATAGATTTTTGACAATTTTTCACAGTATGGTCTTAATTTCTCTGTCTCTCTTGAAAACAAGAGACTTGCTATAAAAATTTTGATTGTGTACTTTTGGGTTATATTTAATTCATCTCATCTTGTGAGGTTTGTCAAATGATATGAGGCTCGTCCTTTCGGCACCATCGTACCGATTTAGCTCATGACATAAATTTTGGGTTTTTGGAAGAAACCTTGTCACAAACCTACTGAAGAACATGCTTGTAAGTTGCTAATTAGTTGCAAGTTGATTAATGGTAAATTCAATGTCTTTTTTGTGTAGTTTGCCATTGGCTACTTTCCATGTGTATTTTCCTTGTAAGTTCATTTAGTTGGTGTTCTTTAAGGATGATGGATGGGAGTGTTGCTTTAACTTTGATATGGTTGCATTGTTGGACTTGCACTCTACACATGTAAAATTAGTATTTCATAATTTCAACATTTGCACTGTCCTCGTATTTGTGCTTGGCAGTAGGCAAAGATTAGACGTAGTTCTTTTCTAAACGTTTGAGAAGAGAGAGAGAGAGAGAGAGAGAGAGAGAGAGAGAGAGAGAGAGAGAGAGAGAGAGAGAGAGTTGTTTCATATTGATGTATTTGTAGGAGTGACAACTTCTCAAGAGAGTCAAGATGGTGCGTCAATGCCAGCTCGTGCTCGACCAACACAAGTCACTCATAGTGTGGTGCTGGGAACAATCAACATCACAAATGCTGGAGAAGGGGGATTGCCTGACTTGAATCGGGTAAGTTGATGGTCGTTAGCCAGTCAACTTTTGGTACTAGGCATGAGCAATGTTTGCCCCAACATCTAGAACTATTGTTGAGATTAGGACATCAAAAAACTACTTAATTTATGAAATGATGCTCTCAATAGTTCTCCTATTTTTGGTTTTTTAAGAATCCTTCGAGCTTGTCATTATAGATGATCTTTTAGTTAAAATCATAGTCTATTCGAGTCCTTGAGATCTTTGTATAAAAGAAATAGTAGTGCGCTTGCTTCCAATCACAAACATGAACTTGAACTAGATTCAAGCTCAAAAATTGTGGAGCCAAACTGAAAATCAGGTTTGAGTTGGGGAAACTACACAAGAGGAGGAGATTGCTATTTACCACAGTAGAGTATTGCAATGGATAGTGTACCTTATCTTGAACCAGGCTTGAATTGTCAAAATTCTGGCGGTACCCTCACTTCTAATAACCATATCAAACCAAACGTGAACCTGCAATATTGTGGAGATGAACTTGTGTCGTTGACTTTTCAAAAGACTAGCCATGATAAGAACTACGTAAGTTCATAACACAATTTTTTGAGCAAGAAGCTCAATTTTTTGACTTATTATCTATTGAGCTGCTCTACATTTTTAGAGGGGGAATTGCAAGAAATGTAAGGATTTTTTGAACTTATTTTCACTAACCCGAAACCTCTAGCTTGCTTTGCAACATCGATTCTCCCTCATTTTTTCTCTTCTTGTCCTCTTGTTAGATATCACATGGTCTATGTTGTACTAATTTTTTATCCTAGCAGCCAGGAATTATATAAACTTAGTAGTGCATTCTTTACGTCCTGAAAGAGTTTGCTACTTCTATTTCCTAATTGGCTAGTGGAGCTACTACAAAGTCACGTTTTGTGAAAATTCTCTCTCTGGAAAGGTCCCTATTATTTTAGACATGTTATGTTATATATCATATAGTGTTTTGGCTTCAAGAGATTTCTTGCTATGTTAGTATGATTTGTTTACTTGAATGTGTTGTTACGATTGTAATTTGAGTACTACTAAAGAGCACTATTTTGTTAGTTGTTTCATGTGGGACCAACTTTTCCTTGTGGTCTCAATTCTAGTTTTTTTTGGAGAGACAAATCTATTTCAGTGTATGCTTGTTGAGCTTTTGTTTTCATCCACTAACAATCATTGCATAAGCATGCTTAATTAACTATGTTAAACACTCTTCCCTAATTTTTTCCATGTGGAAAAGAGTTTCTCAACTTCACGTTTCTTCAATTTGAGAAACACTTCAAGGAAACATTTTGGGAATGTTTTTTCCCTCAAAGAGATGATTGAGGAACCATTTTCCCATAGAGGGTATGCCACCTATTTGAAGGCGAAGTTTGACCTTTTTTGACAATTTCTAAAACTTGATGATACCGTTTGTTTCTCGGTCTCTTTGAAAAATGGGGGGTTCACTGATTTAAAATCTATATACCTTTTACATTATTTGAACATATTGCAATTCTATGATCATGTTTCAATGTTTTTCGTATAGTGTGAAGAATTTTGCTTTCTCAAATTAATTGAATTTTTGATAACTTTTTTGATTGGGGACTGTTGTACGCTTTATGTTGGTTTTTGAACATTACTATATGGGCGTGAATAAATAGTTCTCTACAGAGTTTGTATAAGCTGCCTTAAGATTTTGTCCTCGGTTAATTCTAAAAGCCTTATTGGCTAGCTGCTGTTTAATTTTTCAATAGAGTTTGAGTTGTTCATATTTAGAAGAATTCCAATCCTCCTGAAGTCTTGATTGGACAGCCAAATCTCATAATAGAGCACACCAAACTAGTTGAGTGTTTGCTCAAAATGAATATTCCATTGAATATAGAAATGCGTTCATCTTGGCGATGATAGTACTCATACTATCGAAGGTGAAGGCACTGTAAGATTAAGCTTCCAGCATAATCAATTCAAGTTACTACCGAATGTTTTGTATGTATCTATACTTTTGACAAATCTGTTATTGGTTAGCAGGATTACTGATTTAGGTCATAGGGTAGAATTTGAATCTGATCAATGCAGAATAGTGGATAGGACGAATAAGTTCCTTGCACTTGGAAAGAGGCATGGATACTTATATAGACTGATTCATTGTTATTCTGACTTAGTCGAAGCGGCCAAGTGTATGCTTGCCCATGCGACACTGCCTAAGTTTTTCTGGGCTGAAGCTGTTTCCACTGTAGCTTATATTCAGAACATATGCTCGACTAAAGGGTTCTCAGACAAAACACCTTATGAAGTTTGGACAGGCTCCAAACCTTCACTATCGAGCCTCAGAGTTTTTGGATGTATTGCCTATGTGTAGAGATTAGGAAGAAGTTGGACTCCTAGACTTTATTAATGTATTTTCCATCCCAAAAGGCATATAAGACCAGTAAATGTACATGTCAAGTATGTGGTATTAGTGAGAGCGTAAACAACAATGAAAGAAACAACATATCTAAATACTATGAACTGAAATAAATGGGATGAGATATGTAGGAGCATAAGAAATGAGGTATATCACTGTCATCATGTCCCGCTGTTGCTATAAAAAGATGTGATACGAGCTGCAATATGAGGTAACTCTGGTATCTGTTGATGTCGTATAGGAGGATGAGATGTGTCTCTCCGCATGATAGGTTGAAGAACTCGATCTGCAACATGACTATGAGTGGTGCACTGCCTCTGATCTCTATGAATAAGTACGTCGTTGTCGTCCTCCTCATCACCATACTCTAGGTTCCGTTGTGGTTTTCTCCTAGAGAAGAAAGAGATGATCTGAGGCTGAGAACTAAGATGACTCTGATAAGCTATCTTACATTGTAGGAACATCTCTCGTACCATAAGTGCAACACAGCGAGAGTCCTCACCTGCTATGAGCGATCGTAGTGTGGGGGGCGTATCGCGAAACAAGCAATAGTATCTCCCTCGAATCTCATAGTATATAGGGCATTTGAAGATAAAGTGCTCCTCAGACTCCACCTCACTCAAAGAGCACAAATGGCAGATCCGCTCCTCTCTCGGATTACCATGGAACTTCTCGGTCTCAATAGCCAACTGATATGATGATACGTGGAATCTGAGGCTGTGTGATAATCCGGAGTCCAAGTAATGTGGCAAGACTGGGAATCCGGCTATGTGGGTGCCCACAGGTAGGTCACTGATCTGGATACCCAATGTGGAGAGGAGACGACAAAGGTGTCCCTCTCAGTGTAGGCGCCGGGATGAAGATAAAGCTGCAACTACATAATGTGTACCCCCGTCCTGAAGATCCTCTAACCTCTGTATGAATGTCACAATATGGAATAAGGCCTCAATCTGAATGGGGGCGACCGCGAACTCCGCCAATATAATCTGGTGTGGTACTGAGGGCTTAGCCCGTATCACCCGGGAGAGCAAACAAATCTGGAGCCGGGAGATATATGTCCAATCAGTAGCTGTCAGACCAGTACTCCATGTCTCGAAAGCATACATAGCTGAGGGCACAACCATAGTGTCAAAGAGCCGACACTTACTAGTCGCATCTCTGATGTGTGAGCTGAAACATAGTCTCTCCAAATCTACCAGTGAGGCATAGCCCTTCCGTACCCGGGAAATAGCTGCGTCTCTCATGCTGAACGTAGGCCCCGAGAATAGTACTCCTAGATATGTATAGGAATCAACAACCTCTAGTGGATGACCATCCCATAGAAGCTCCTACCGCATCATGAAAGACCTAGAGGTGTTGAACACCATAACCTTAGTCTTGGCCACATTCACAGACAAACCCCACCATGTGTAGAAAGAAAGAAGAGCATCTAAGTGTCGCTGCAAACCCTCTCTCGTCCGTGAAAGCAAAACCACATCATCAGCATAAAGGCGAATAGCAATAATGAGGTCGCCCAATGTACAACCCGCCCCTCCATCACTCCGTATAACATGCTCTAGCTCGTCAATGTAAAGACCAAAAAGTGTAGGAGAGAGTGGACATCCCTGTTTGACCCCAATAGTACTGACCACCTCCGGTGAAATAACTCATGATAGTCGGACCTTGCCAATAACTCGCCTGTACAATGCTACTCCCGCCTGTATAGTATCCTCCTGAAAGCCCCGATCATGAAGTCTCTGTATCAATAGATGCCTAGGCACAGAATCAAAGGCCTTGCGAAAATCCACAAAGCAGCAGTATACACGCTCCCTCGTGGCCTTAGCCTCCTCAATGATGGACCTCAAAGTAAAGATATGATCCGATGTAGTATATCCCGGTCTGAAACCCGCCTGTCCAATGGCATGGAGATCTGGCATCCATCTCTATACTGATCTCTGACTGTAGGATAGAACCATATACTTTGGCGAAGAGGTGACTGATCATAATGGTGCGGTAGTTGTCAGCTTTCATGGGGTCCCCGCCTTTATGGATAGGGTGAATGAGGTTTGTGGACCATGGAGAGGGAAAATCAGAGGTGACAGCTTGGTTGAATAGGATGGAGAGAAAAGGGTGAGAGGATGTCGGGAGCATACTTTAGAAGTTCAGCCTCTAGCTCATCAATGTCTTTGGCTTTATGGGAATGGAGTCGTGTGATGGCCTTCTCTATAAGTTCGTTAGTGAATATGGCAGAAGTATCCGTGAGACAAGAGGTGGGAAGAGGAGGGGTATCTGGGATGGTGTACAATGATGTGGCATATGCGACCCAAGTGCTGAGGTTTGTGATCCGTGGTGGGGGTGACCGTGGAAGGAACCTCTTCCAGAATGAACCTGAGGAAGAATTAAAGACGAGATCCATCAGTTTCTTACCCTGACCAATCTCGTATGCGATTTTCTTTTTTTTTGTGGTTCTACGGTAGACACGAGATATGGTTTTGGGAATATGAGGAAGATGGGAGCGAGCATATATGAGGTTCTGATGTAGCTGGATGCATTCCTGATCATACCAGGGGTTATAGGGTCTATGACGTTGCTGGTCTTTGGGCCGTGGGGATGAAAAGGCAATGGAAGCTGCAGTATGGATGGTCTGGACAAGAAAGAGGGACTGCTCCTCTAAAGTATGCTCATGTGGGAAATAGGTAAGGAGATCGGAGAGGGCTTCTCTGTACAATGGTGTGTGATGTGAAGTGCAGCAATAGGTGGGTTTAACTGTAGGGGTCGAAGAGAAAATAGGTGTGATGGGGAGATGACCGACAGAGAGTGAGAGATATGAATGATCAGAAAGAGTGGTACGGTGTACAGAGAAGGATGAAATGAAGTGAAGGAGAAACGGTGAACCCATGAAATAGTCGACGACGCTATGTGCTCCACTATGTGGGAACCAAGTGTAGTCACTAGAGTCTGGCAGCTGAAGAAGGCCATTATAAATGGCCAGTCCATGAGCCTCACCCAACTGAAGCATCTGCTCCCCATATGATGTGACTGGACCCGCTGCATCCGCCGATCGCCGTATAAGACCAAGATCATCCCAATCAAGTGGATGTATCCGCTGTGGATCATCTGCTGCTCTGTGAAATTCCGTTTGCCTAGACCCAGTCCTGGCATTGAAGTCCCCCGCTAAAAGAACATATCCTCGATCCTCATATCTGATAATGTCTGATGAAATATCCATGAAAGGTGACTCCTCCTCTAAGGTGAAAGCTGATGTCTCTGGAGGGAAATAACAAATAGCCAAGAATATGTCACGATCTAACTCCATCAACCTGTGGTCCAACCTGATCCAGATATAGCGAGCCTGCTCGTCAGTGTATACTCTCAGGACTCTCATGTGTCTCAGTAAGTATAAGGATATCCCCTGTAGTACAAAAATCTCTAAAGTCTCCTGCTGTAGCTGAAGAATGGATACCATTGCAGTTCCATAAACTCAACCGCAATGCTTTTGTGAGGGCCCCCAAACCGCTCCTAAGTCCGGGGGGGCCCAAATCCCTATGCCTCAGATTTTTGGGGGTCAACGTATCGGGCCTTACCATCCCGATAGATCACCCTTTTTCCCAATGCTTTGGCTTCGCTGAAAACTTTCCTCCTTTTGGCAACTTGCATAGGTGTGAGATCATCGTCCATGAAGACAAGGGTACCTCTCAGCCTAGCTCGTAGCCTAAGGACAGCTTGCTGCTCCTCTATTCCCGTGAACCGTATGATGAGTGTAGTTGGATCTCTTTTAGTTCTCCACGCTCTTTCCATTCCGTGTGATGGTGGGAAAGTGTATCCGTGAGGAAACCGGTTGCTTCGGTAATTGGAGCCTTAGTATCTTCAATTCCTCGCACCCGCACATTCAGAGATTTATACTTTCGCATTTCTTCTTCGGATATGGTGGCTGAGATGACGCTATTGAAAGTGTGTGTACCTTCTTTACTGTCTTCTTTGAATAGAGAGGCCCATGTTTTGGTTTCCGCCTTATGTTGCTCAATCCGTTCCTCCAATTCTTGGATCTTTGTGGTGCTGGCTGGTTCTCCTTTTCTGCTCAAGGTCTCTTCCAAAGATATGATCCGGGCCATCATAGTTTGCTTCTCGATTGCCATAGCTTGTATTGTGGTTTTCATTTGACCCATTTCAATCCTTAGGTAGCTAGATTCCAGTGTAATCTGCTCCATGTAAGAGAAAAGGTACTGTTCAAATGCTTTCGTAGGAGAGTAGACTTCTTTAGGGAATGAGAGAGGATAATTGGAGGGGGCAGGAGAACCATGGAGAAAGGAGAGGGCCAAGGAAGAGGGGGGAGGGCTGAGTGCCTGCTAGTTATGATCAAAATCTCAGGTGTTGAATCAATGAAGCATAAAGGGAATGCCCCTTCCCAAGTCGAGTGGTGGCTGCTTGTCGCATGCTGAAAGTAGGACCAGAAAAGAGTATCCCCAAATATGTATACGAGGAAACTACCTCTAAGGCCCGTCCATCAAGCATGAGCTCCTGGTGCTGCATGAAGGCTCGAGAAGTGTTGAAGACCATAACCTGGGTCTTCGTAGTGTTCACCCCCAATCCCCATCTGGTACAGAAACCTTGTAAACAATCTAGCTGCCTCTGTAATCCCTCTCTGGTCGTGGATACTAGTACCACATCATCCGCATACAAGAGAATGGCAATCAAGATGGTGCCAAGTCTACAGCCAGCTCCTCCACACTGTGAGATGGCTCGCTCTAACTTATCAATGTACAATCCAAAAAGAACCGGCGAAAGAGAGCATCCCCATTTCACCCCAATGGTGCTCCAAATGTGATCAGAGATACCACTACCATGTCGGAAGCATCCCAAGACCTTCTCATAAAGAGCCATCACTGCCAGAACAATATCCGTGGAGAAACCAAGATCCCGAAGTCTCTGAATGAGTAGGGAGCGTGGTACAGAATCAAAGGCTTTTCTGAAATCCACAAAACAGCAGTAAACCCTTTCTTTCCTGTGCTTAGCTTCCTCAATCAAAGCTCTAAGTGTGAAAATATGGTCAGTGGTAGAGGTATGAGCCCGGAAACCTGCCTGTCCCAATGCATGTAATCTCCTCGATTCTGCCTCTGAGCTTACTGCAGACTGGAATATGGTACCATAAAGCTTAGTGAGGACATGTCCGATCATGATAGTGTGGTAGTTACCAGGAATCATGGGATCACCATTTTTATGGGTAGGATGGATGATGTTGGTGCACCAGGATGAAGGGAAGCCAGAGACAATGGCGGAATTGAGGAGAGTGGCTAGTGTGGGAGCAAGGAGGTCGGTAGCATGGATTAGGAGTTCAGACTCAAGGTCTTCAATGTCTCTTGCTTTATGGGATTTCATTTTCTTGATGGCCGCAAGTACCATGTCAGCGGTGAAGAAGGTGAACTCAGAGGGACGAGGGGAGATAGAGATAGGTGCGTCAGTAGGTATGGTATATAGACTGGTAGCGTAGTTGGTCCATATGCGAAGGTCTTCCAGGAGAGGTGGTGGAGTACGAGGGATAAACTCATGCCAAAAGGAGCCTGAAGAAGAACTGAAGAGAAGGTCAACGAGGCGTTTTCATTCAGAGTCATCATAAGCACGCTTTTCTCGACGGAGTGTGCGATGGTAATGTAGGAAATCAAAGTGCCAAGATCCTTCTCACATTCAATCTCCATATACAAGAAAAAGAAGCAAAAGAGGAAGAGGGAGAGTGTTAGGCGCCCTCAAGGAGAGAGAATGTAGTAGCAATGCTTGAAAGGGAATGAATAACAAATGAACACTGGGTACATATAAATAGGCCTTCCAAGGGCCTAGACTCTTCCAAACCCTAAGTTCTAGAACCTTCCAAGACCCACTACTAATTATAGGGCACGCCCAAAAGTCAAGATAATTAGACTTTACTTGGACCCACGAATTACTACTGGACCAAAATTGGCTCCAACTCAACTAAAACTGACTTAACATGGTCTAAATAATAAACCTAACCCATGGTTACACAAGTCTCGACCTTTTGGGTCAAAGTAACCTATGGGAAACTAACATCATCATTTATTACCTCTAACACCCTCCTTAAATGATAATGTAAAAAACGTAACATGACATGAAGTATGAAAAATTGCAACAAAAATGCAAAGTGTTGCATGCTGCCCAAAATTCCATGTAGCCGAAAAAGAAAAGATGTAGCTTGCTATCCAAGCTTAATGCCGCCAAAAAAAAAAAAACTTCAGCTTGAAGTAGTCGAAGTAGCCAAAATCTCAGCCCCAATCATGCCCGATGTAGAAGAGATGTAGAGTATGAAGTGCAGTAGCATCAAGTCGAAGAGTGAAGACAAGCATGCTCCATCCAAAGTAGGTAATCAAAAAACCAGCCACAAGCCGAAATATGGATTTGCAATCCATCAATGGTTCCTACATGATTCCATAAGTCTTCTTACCACAAGAAACATAAAGAAGAGTAGGATACTCTTTTACCATCACATCCACCCGAATCTGACTATCAGTGATCTGCTCACCAACACTAGGTAAGACAACACCGTCATCATGAGAAGTAAGCATCAAAACATGAGAATCAGCATAAGGTACTGATTTTGGTGAGGCATGTGTGTTTCCTCCAAGGTAAAAAGATGCTTTGTTATCCCGCAAAGACTCGGACAACCAACAAGAGGCTGTAGCAGGCTGTCCAACAGCCACAAAATCACCAACACTTTGCTCTCCAAAGTGTTCCAAATGTGGACCTTGCTGTCCAAAAACCTTCCGTAGGCCGTTCTCGATGCATAATAGGATGCTCACGATGTAACATAGGTTGAAAATGATCAATAAACCATGGCTGAATCTGGTGTCCACCATCTTCAAGAAAAAAACCAACAGCTTGCCACTTTGAACACAAAAAAATCCAGCAACACGCCACTTTGAACCAATGTACTAATTGACATGATTTTTTCTCCTCCTCCATTTGTACAAAATGGCTTCAAAGAATACTTGATTTCAGCTTTTTCCAAAACATTATCTTGAGAAGCTTGCTCATAAAGTTCTTCACTAATGCGTCCATCATTTGCAACAAGTGGCTCAAGAGAAGAAGAATGCTTTACCATACCAACATTCCAATGCAAACTTGTACTTGTAGAAAGACAATGATCAAACTTTGCATGACTTTGCTCTTCTACCTTCAAAGAGGATGAAGTAGAGAGGAGAAAGCATGATGATGAATCCTTTATTCGGTACATCTTTAGAAGTGTTTCCCAAGCACTTTTAGAGGTCTTGCAAAATCTCAAATGATATAAGATAGATCTTGTTACCGATAAAATCTTGATCATCACGTCGATGCAAAATTTCAGCTTGCAACGCCATGAAGAATAGTTGGTGCCATCCAACATATCTTCACCTGAACAAGTACAAATTGCTCCCAAATCTCTTGCCATAAAAACCAACCAAGAAGATAAACTTTTTCAAACCCTAAATGTGCCCTAAAAGACACAAAAACCAGCAAGTATCAAATCTGACAAATCAGCACCGGAATGTGTCGAAACCACACATTAGATGGATGTAGGAACTCGCCCTCCTACAAGCCTTGTGTGCTGAAAATTTCAGCTTGAAATTGCATTACAAACTAAAAAACCAGCAAGCAAAGAATCAGGTTAGCCTCCAACAGAACTTTTTTCGGAACCCTTCTTTCTTGCCAAAAAGTGTGAACAATACACACACGGATAGGGCTGTTGCAACACCCTACAAATGGTAATATGCTGTCCAATTTTCAGCCTCGGAATGTGATCGGATCATCACAAAAAAATTAGCGCCTTCTTTCACACCTGGAAACAAGCAAAAGAAAGCGGATTTTCACATTGTAAAATCAGCAAGGGTACCGATTTTTCAGCCAAATCAGAAGAATAGAAATTGCTTGTAGATGGGCGCCCTCTTGCAAAGGAGCAAATCTGAAAAATAGGGCAGCAGCGGACCAACGGAAGTAGGATAAACCTACATGGATGTGGGCGACCTAAAAGAAGCCCCGAAGAAGATAATTAATGGCGCCTTCCTGCAACCTGAA
Organism: Diphasiastrum complanatum; assembly: GCA_029204225.1. Taxonomy (NCBI): domain Eukaryota; kingdom Viridiplantae; phylum Streptophyta; class Lycopodiopsida; order Lycopodiales; family Lycopodiaceae; genus Diphasiastrum; species Diphasiastrum complanatum. Next base: position 21,202 of record MU834391.1, on the reverse strand, counting down.
AAATCAGCAAACAACAACCTGATTTTTGGCGCCCAAAATCCTGCTATCTTCTTTGATGTGTGGCGCCCTCCTGCAAAACGGAAAAGAGTCAAAAAACGGATCTTCACTCCAAAAAATCAGCAAATGTGCTGAATTTTTGTGATCCCTAAGTGAAGACGATCTCTTTTGGTAGGGCGCCCTAAATCAAGCATAGAAGATCCATGGCTCTGATACCATGTAGGAAATCAAAGTGCCAAGATCCTTCTCACATTCAATCTCCATATACAAGAAAAAGAAGAAGAAGAGGAAGAGGGAGAGGGTTAGGCGCCCTCAAGGAGAGAGAATGTAGTAGCAATGCTTGAAAGGGAATGAATTACAAATGAACACTGGGTACATATAAATAGGCCTTCCAAGGGCCTAGACTCTTCCAAACCCTAAGTTCTAGAACCTTTCAAGACCCACTACTAATTATAGGGCCACCCCAAAAGTCAAGATAGGGTCCCTTAACATAATTAGACTTTACTTGGACCCACGAATTACTACTGGACCAAAATTGGGTCCAACTCAACTAAAACTGACTTAACATGGTCTAAATAATAAACCTAACCCATGGTTACACAAGTCTCGACCTTTTGGGTCAAAGTAACCTATGGGAAACTAACATCATCATTTATTACTTCTAACAGGTAAGAACGTCGAGCAGAGCGAAGGAGGTGAGGTTCATGACTGCGTGCATAGGTGACAAGATGATGAAGAGAGTGACACTCGGTATCATACCATGGAGGGTGTGGAGGGCGTAGCAACGAGGGACGTGTGTGTTTGCCTTTATGGGCCTTAGATGGAAAAGCTAGAGAAGCAGCAGCATGAAGGGAGGTGCTAAGGAAAGCTGCTTGAGTCTCGAGTGTACTGTCGTGCGGAAACGAATGGAGTAGGGAGGTAAGAATTTCCTGATAGACTGGTGCATATAAAGAGCTGAATGTATACCTGGGTGTGCAGGGGAAGTGAGGATATCTGAGGGGGTGGGAGGCGGCCGATAGCGAAGGAGAGAAAGGAGTGATCAGAGAGAGTGGTGGGGGAGATGTGAAAATCAGAGATGAGAGGTATGGAGGATGGTGATCCCATGAGATAGTCCACAACACTATGTCCGCTACTATGAGGATGACAAGTATAACTGCCAGAATTAGAGAGAGAGAAAGAAAGAAAGAAAGAAAGAAAGCTCTATTAATGTCTTTTCCATGCCAAAAGGCATATAAGACTAATGAAGTACATGTCAAGTATGTGGTAATCATGGGAGCGTGTAAAACGTCTCCAAAACTGTAATAAAGAAAACATCTAGTACAAACATCTAGAGAGAGAGAGAGAGAGAGAGAATTAGAATTAGAATTAGAATTATTATTATTAACGTCTTTTGGTGCCCAGGGGCACATAAGACAAAAGAGAGTACAAAATGTGAGAAGCATTGTCCGCATAAGGACTTATTTACCAATGAAAAGACAGTAAAACTAAAACTAAAATATCGATCTCTCTGTCTCTAAGAGAAAAAGTATCCAAGCTTGACCACCAGCTGGTGAGGGTACAAAGCAAGAGCTTAACCACCTGCTCCGCGGAGGAAAACTAGCTACGAGCAAGCTGAAAGTAATGAGTGATGGTAGTAGTGGGTCGTGATGTAGGCTGGTGGGAGGCGTATGAAGATCTAGTAGCACTGGATCGAGCCGAAACTCTCTGTGTCTTCGATCTTCGGACGGGGACGTCAAAATCCGCAACCGAAATATCCACTCTGTCTCGCTTCTGGAAGAACTGAGTAATGTGAGCCTGACTGGAATCCATATCTGAGAGCGTAGGTAGAAGTGAAGCTCGTAAAATATACATCTCTCTCAAAAGAAGACCCACACATCTAGCATCTGAATACTCGAGGAAGGAGCTCAACGTGAGGGGAATATTTCGGTATAAACAATGGTATCGTCCTCTAATCTCATAGTATACTGGGCAGCGAAAGATGAAATGAAACTCATCTTCCACCTCCTGAAGAGAACAAAGCTGACATATCCGCTGCAATCTGGGAGTGTCTGTGTATCTACCTGTCTCGATAGCAAGCTGATGAGAAGAGACTCGAAGCTGTCCTATACGATATCTCAGACCAAAAGATAGCGTCTGTGTAAGATAAACTGGAAGAATAGGCAAGCCCGAAACGTCCAGCCGTAAAAGATGTGTGCCATAATAATGTAGCTTGACCCTATCTGGATCAGGATGTGACCATATAGTGCGTATGTAGCTCCGGTAAATCTGCTGTCTGATATAAGCATGGGTTCCATTCGGAAGATCAAGTGCGGATAAACCCCAAGTCTGAAGAAGGGCTGAGACACTGCGATACCAAGAGTGCTTGGCTCCTTGATCTGCAAGGGTACAAGATGAAGTGAGAGCAGCAACAATGTATCTGGAGGTATCTAGATCTGATACCCTGTGAAGAAAGGTGATGATCTGAAACATAGCACCAACAACTAATGGAGGAGAAGCAAACTCGGCTAGTATGATATCATGTGGTACTGAGGGCTTAGCCCGAATTATCCTACTGAGCATGAGAATCTGGATACGAGTAAGATCTCTCCATGTATCGCGTGATAAATCAGGGCACCAAGTCTCAGCCGAATATAGCACAACTGGGGAGACAGTAGCAGAAAATAGTAGGCATCTGGTAGCAGGATCCTGCACATAATAAGTAGAGCAAAATCTCTCCATATGCACAAGAGCGGTATGCCCCTTGCGGAGCCTGGCGGTGGCTGCTGGTCGAAAAGTGAGTAGCGGACCAGAGAAAAGAACTCCCAAATAGGTGTAGGAGGTCACGATCTCAATCGGTAGCCCGTCATAATAGAAAATCACATCTCTCATATGCTGTCTGTTGGTGTTAAACACCATAATCTTAGTCTTCTTAAGGTTAACCGTCAATCCCCAACGCTGGCAAAAGTGATGTAAAGCAGAAAGGTGACTCTGTAAACCAGCTGCAGAGGATGAGAGGAGAACCACATCATCAGCGTACAAGAGAATGGGGATAATAATGTCTGCTAGGGGACAGCCCTCTCCACCTTCCTCGCGAATAATCCGCTCGAGGTCATCTATATATAGTGCAAAAAGAGTGGGTGATAAGGGGCAACCCTGCTTCACCCCAATGGTAGAATGTATCTGTGAGGACCAGCCACTACCATCTCTGAAACGTGCCAAGACTCGCTCATATAAAGTAATGATCGCAGCAATAGTATCCTCTGAAAAGCCAAGTGAAGACAGTCTCTGGAAAAGAAGATGTCGTGGAACAGAGTCAAAAGCTTTGCGAAAATCCACAAAGCAACAGTAAATTCTCTGTTTCCGATGTCGAGCCTCCTCAATAATGCATCTCAAAATGAAGATCTGGTCTGAAGTAGAATATCCCGGTCTGAAACCAGCTTGACCCATAGCGTGTAAACCCTCAGTTTCAGCAAAAGATCCAGTGACTGTCTGTAGTATAGAGCCATATATCTTAGCTAGAGTGTGACCAATCATAATGGTGCGGTAGTTTCCTACATTCATGGGATCACCTGCCTTGAGGATGGGGTGAAGGATATTAGTACACCAAGCCGTAGGAAAACCAGAAGTAACAGCTGTGTTAAAAACATGAGCAATGTAAGGGGAGATGAGATGTGCTACGGGCTTTAGGAAGTCTACACTTAAGGAGTCATAGTCAGTGGCTTTATTTAGTTTGGCATGTTTAATGGCGTTTTCAACCATGTCAGGGGTGAAAAGTGAGCAGTGGTCAGGTCTCGGTGAGAGTGAGGTAGGAGGAGAGTCCGTGGTATATAACTCCGTGGCATACTCGATCCAGGATTCGATGGCTATGGGGGCCAATGTTGAAGAGTGTCTGGTAAAATGTTTCCAGAAAAAAGAGGAGGAGGGTGAATCTAAAGAGTTGATCATTTTTTGGCAAAGTGATTGTAGGTACTTGATCTTCTTTGTTCTGGTGGTTCTATGATATTCTTTCTGGCATTGTTTGAGTGTGGCAGGGGAGTGTGACCTGGCATATGTCACATGATTGTGAAGAGAGCGGCATTCTGCATCATACCATCTGTTGTGAACACTTCTGTGAGATGATGTCGTTTTGGTGGGGAAGGATGAGGAAGCAGCAGCTAAGAGGGATGTAGAGAGAAAAGTGGCTTGCTGGTCAATTGGTGCCATGAACGGGAAGTTAGCGAGTAGTTGGGATAAGATTGTGGTGTAATTAGTGAATCCAGATTGGGTGAAAGGAATACGTTTATGAGTGGGAAGAGAGCAAGAAATTTGCAAAGAAGAGGTTATGTGACCAAGTGACATGTGTAAGAGCGAGTGATCGGAAATGGTAGGGGGTGTGATGGAGAAATCAGAAATGTGAGAGATCAAAGCAGGTGATCCAATGAAGTAGTCGACCACACTATGTCCTCCACCATGAGGATAGCATGTATATGCTGATGAGGAAGGCCACTGTGTGAGGCCATTCAAAATGGCAAGAGCGTGTGTCTCTGCTAGAGTGATCAACTGCTCCCCGAAAGATGTAGCTGGAGTGTCTGCATCCTGTGATACCCGGTCTAGCCCCATATCCAAAGGGTAAAGCCTGAGAAGATCCGTAGCTGCATGAAATTCGGTTTGTCTAGAGCTTGTGCGGGCGTTGAAATCACCTGCTAGTAAAATGGAACCCTGCTGAGAAAAGATAGCAATATCATCTGAGAGAGCCTGAAAAGGGTCCCCGCCAAACTCAGCAAACACTGAGGTCTGTGGAGCAAAATAGCATACAGCTATATAGATGTCCTGAGGTAATCCCAATAGTGAGCCAATAATGTGTAACCAAATATAGCGAGCGTATGGATCTTGTTTAACCATCTGAACTGTGGTGTCTCTGTATAAACAAGCTACTCCTCCAGATCCTCGACAGAGAGAGAGAGAGAGAGAGAGAGAGAGAGAGAGAGAGAAAGCTTTATTAACGTCTTTTCCATGCCAAGAGGTGTATAAGACGAAAAGGAGTACAATCATAGGAAATAGAACTCGGACGGAACATGTCGTCAATCAGAAAACTAAACTAAAACGTAATTCGCTATGTTAGAAAGCTCATCTCTCATGCAGGAGAGGAAATAAATGGCCGTAGCTCAAACATCTCTCACGTAGGAGAGGGAGAAGAATCTGAAATTTTAAGTTCTGCAATTTTAACCAAGATCGCGCGTCCGTCTCGAAAGAGAGCCTGGAAACCGTTGGCCTTAGCATCTGCAATAATTTTCTTTCTCCCAGTCCATTGAATGGGCGTCAAGTCTTCATCCATAAAAATAGTAGATCGTCAACTTCCTTTACGTAGAACCTTTTGACGAAGCAAAGCATCCTTGAAACGCAGAAACATTGTGGTGGATTAGAGCTTACCCACCCAAGCAGCATATATGACATCCTCTTTGAGACCAAAGGTGGAATAATGAAAGCATTTGCCTCAGCCACGAGGTCCTTACCCGCAAAAGAAGCTCCCCTAACTCTGACATTGAGGGCCTTGAGATCTCTTTTTTGATGTTCTTGAATAGATTCAGAAATAACCTGCTTAGATCCCTTGAGCACGTCGGCCCAAGAACTCTTCGATTGCTGAAATTGTTGCTCCAAGGAGTGAACTCGCTCTTGAAGCTGCTTTGCCATGTCTTCCGAATCTGCATTGCCTTTGCCCTGGAGGGCCAAAACCGTATTCTCCAGAGTGGAGATTTGGAATGCTTGTTGCTTGATTAACGCAACCAAGGACACATTGGTCTCTTGAAGAGACTCAATAAACTGAGAGAAATCAGATGAAAAATCAGCCGAAAGAGGCGGAGACAAAGAGGATGAAGATGAAGGGGTGAAAGAAGGAGAGGAGGAAGAAAGAGTAGAAGGGGTAGTGGCAGTAGGAGAGGAGGTAGAGGTTTTATGAGGGGAAGCAGGAGGGGGAGGGGGTTTGGTCAAGGTAAAGGAATTTGAGGCCGTAGTAGGAATGGCTAAGAAAACAAAGGGAGAATGGGGAGGGGTTTTCGTCTTCTCCTTCTGATTCACTGATTGTCAATCAGCCATAATGGTAGGAAGAAAGGTATAATGATGGGCCAGAAAAGAGAGGCAGGGGCAGCAATGGAAGGACGAGAGAGGGAGGGACAACGATGAAGGGACCACAAACGGAAGGACATGAAAGGAGGGTAAAGAAAGAAGGGGAGGGGACAGCAAGCTAGCAAAGGACTAGCAGGCTAGCAACTGCAGCAGCAGTAGAACAGTGAGCAGCAGCAGCACAGCAGCGATTGGCAGCAGTAGCAGCGCAGCGAGCAGCAAGCAAGCAAGCGCGCCATCTAGCGCGCCTTCGCTGCAGCGCGCCATTGCAAGATGGAAGGAGGAGGCGCGCTGCAGGGTGCTATTGCTGGAGAGAGAGAGAGAGAGAGAGAGAGAGAGAATTCACAGATCTACAAGGAATTGTAGTTGATCCTATTACATAGGGCTTGGAGCAAGGGATGAGGAAATCTTGAGAGTTGCCTATTCATACTAATTATAAGATCCTTGGCCTATTCATACTAATTTCAAGATCCTTGGGGGAGCCATCATGGAATCTACTACTAGGGTTAGGACTAATGTTACTGATTCTTATCCCGGTCCCACAATCTCATGAAAAGGCCCTTAAGATAATCAATGGAGCCAATAGTAAACTATTATCTCAACTTCTCAAGGTCTTTGGCATAGGGCCACGTGAATATGTGTAATAGCAATAATTTATTCAGTGCTGTAGGATGATGTAAAAAGCCCAGCAGGCTATTGTTGAACTTTGAATACAAAAACATGAGTAAAACAAAAACAAGAATAGGTCTACTACTTAATGATAAAGCAGCAGCTAGTGATATGTCAAATGAAAGAACGATTTCTATTTCTATAATAGTCATTCTCCAAGTATTTGTTTTGGGATCCAAATAATGTCCCAACTGAATAATAATAATCTTGTGCTCAGTGCTGCATGAAAACATAAATTGGGTCATCCAATATTCTCCTAGAAGGTTTGACAAGCTGCTTCATTGCGTATATGTTGTTTTGTTTCTTTCTTTGACTAGCCCTTGTTTCTTGTTTAAAGCAGAAGCATCTGTGGTGTTCACAGTATGCACTCTTTGAAAGAATATCTAGATTGTTATATATATTTAGTCCCAAGTATGGATGCTTCACTTTCCTTCAATGACATGATATGCAAGTGGTCTTAAACTTTGTTGACCTTGGCCTGGTATTCTCCTAAACAGATTGTATCAGCTGTTCTTAACTCAGTTGGCTCTGGAAATACATCTTTTGAGAGTGCAGTCAATGGAGGTGTAACAACGGTAATAGAATCGTTTTATTTCCTGATTTCACATTTTTTCTTAGACGGTGGCTGTTGTGGGTAGGTTTAGCAAGTGATATTTTTGATCTATATTTGTTCTTTTTGTAGGGTGTATTAGCTCCAAACGTGCATGCTACTGCACCCAATACTTCAACAAGACCTGAGGTTGCCAATGGTGGACAACCACCTCAAATGGCGGCAAACAATTTGCCAACACAAATGTCAATGGAGGTATGTTACCACTGAACCTTATGACAATGTTCGTAGGGAGCTATTGTACCTCTGATGTGACTAAGAGCACTTTTTGACATGATGGTCACAATCTTTTGTGGTAGATTCTCAGCATACTTACTGGAAGTTTCATATCAAACATCTAATATGACTGCTGGGAAGAGTGGATCTTGTAAAGGATTATCGGGAGCATATGATGGAAAAATTTAAAGTTTAGGGTGTAAGGGTTTTGGATTTTTCGTTAAGCACAAGTGATTGAATAGTTTGAGGAAGAATGAGCAGGGTGTTTATTTGACAAGTGTCTTCATTGCACCTAATATTTGTACTTTATCTGGATTAAGATTTGGTGCAGCTGACAAATGTGTTGTTCACTTTTGAAATGCGTACACCTTAAATTTATTGCTATATATTCTTGTCTGCTGAGGGTTAAAGCTTAAGCAAAATGATCATAATTATGATCAAGCCTCAAAATGCATATACAGTTGTTAGTTGAAAGAAATACACAGTAGTGTTTACTCGAGAAGGATCTCTTAAGTAATGATAACAAACATGAACCTTGACAGTAGGTGCTATCATTTAAGAACTTTGTATTTCAATCATTATAGAATATCTTAGGGTTTAGGGTCCCCGGTCTAGGGTTTAGATCAGGGATAGGTAAGGTTTTTTTCAAAGATAAACTTCAACTCTAGCAAGAGAATTCTGCAGCTAACTCTGGAGTTAAAGTGCTTATTAGAGAAGAACATGCTCTTTACATAATTTTCCAGTTATTTGTACCTTCCCTAAACTAAACAAGTATGTGGAACGGATAAAAACAAGCTGTGGTTGCAGTGCTCCAAAAGGTCCAAATTTTTATCATAAAGATCAAAAGTTCTAACGTTGCCAACTGACTGCTCAGAATGTGAAATGCCTGAGGAAGTGCCCACCATAGCATATCCCTAATCCATAGTTGCACGTTCGGTTCTGGAACGCGATCCGAAACACATTCCAGAATGTAATCCGGGAAATCCCATTAGGGTTTTGCGGAACGTGCACTAAAAAAAAACTCGATTTTTTTTCAAAGAATCAGATTTTTTGGTGTGTCAAATTGTTTAGACAGTCTGTAAATTTCTTTCTGTTACTATTAAGGTTCTTTTTAGGCTACTTAGTGGTTTTCTTTCGAACTTTTATGAAAAAAAAAGCGATTTGGACGGCGTTCTGCTGTCGGATGTCCGGAATGCTCGTTCCAGCTCGCTGTTGCAGCAGAACGCAATCCACTGCAACGCTGTGCTAATCTAACAAGAAAAACAGAAAAAACTTAACACTTCTCAATCCTCACTATCACCATGCCAATGCACTTAAAACTCCTTTAGCTGACATATGTGGTGTTGCACTGGTGCTGTTAATTGAATGACATTTGTACGAGGGTTTGGGGTTTCGTGCGTAAACCCTGAACCCAAAACCTTAACTGTAAGCCTTGCTAATTCTATATCTAAACAGAATTTTCTTCTATAGAAGACTTTGCTTGTCTAATTATATTCTCTATTCGATATGCACGAGATTCAAGGAAATTAGCTCAAGCTGTTTATGTCTTGATGATTAATATCAATCTGCTTACTGCTTAAAAAAAAAATTACTGGTTTAAGCATTAGGCAGATAGTTTACCCTAAGCCCTATACACTGGGCAAAGTTTCTCTTCTAACGGCAAACATGCGTTTAAATTTCAGGTTGTACCTGATGCATTGGAGACTTTGTCCTTATTTTTGAATCGAGTGCATGAGAACTTTATGGCAAACGGTAGGAGTCACGTCACATGCTCTTCTGTTGTGCGTGATATGAAATCAAGTCCAATCAAGTCCAAGTGGAGCAAGTTATTGTGCTTTGTATTCTTGATTTCAGGAATTGTTTTCTTATACGCTATTAATGGAAGATTCAGCTTTTTATAAAATTTACGACTGTTTCATAAAAGGTGTGACTGTTCTCTGTAGTGATTTCTGAGAAGTAGAATTGCTGTAAGAAATTTTCTGATTTCATAAACTTGATCTAGGATAGTTGTGAATTGCAGAAGTAGCTGAGAATTATCTTCGAACCATTTTTTCCCATGGGTCACGTGTTTGCTTGAAACTAGTTCCAACTTTCAAGTTAGCCATATATTTTGAGGGTTTAGCTCTTTGAGTGAAATCGGCAAGCCCAAGCTCTCTGCATCCCCATTAGCCGAAGCTTACAGTGCATGCATGCTCCATTATCTGTATGTCTAACCAATGCAGCTGTTTGTGAAAATAAGTGGATGGGCTTTCTGCATATGTTAGGTCTCAGTAAAATCCGTGAAGAGAATCCAGATCTTGTTGTGTAGAAATGTGTTGTCAACCAACTGGCCCACATTATGGGGATTAATTAAAAATGTCATTTTGTATTTGCAAAAGATCTTACTGAGCAGACATTCTTCTGAATCTCAAATTTTGGTACCAAAAGGAGAGGGATAGGCTATGTGCCTGCCTCGTGGAGGCAGAAGGCCTCATTGGGTCCAATGGGCAAAATGAAGCACTTAGCATGGATCAGATATAAGATGTTGAAAAATCTGTGGTGTCCCCTGGTACCAGTCTTTTAGGGGGTCCTCACACATTTGGCAAGTGGTTAGGAGGCTGATCCCTCCTCGAGTGGGACTGAGCACTCTAGTACTTCTGTTTTGGTACCTCTTTCAGATTTTGATATTTCTTTTAACATCTGACTTCATTAGGCAGTGTGTTTTGCTCCAAGCATCTTTTGGAAGATCATCTAACTGCATGTAGGGTTTAGCCACTAGTTTACTGAGTTAGCCTTGAGGCAATACGTCAGATCAGGTAGGTTGAAAGTTCCCTTAATTGTACAAACTCCTGACCATCAGTCTTGCGCAGGCTTTGTGAGGGAGGGAACTTCTCACGCGTCTCCTGACTTGGGCACTTTCCAATTACCATCAGCCTCTCATGCTGGCAATATTGGACAGGCTTTTCCCTCTGCAACATCTGCTGCAACACCACGGCAATCCTTAACACCAGGTGCTCTAGGCAATATCATTCGCCATGTCCAAGGGGTTTTAACAAATCAAGCTGAAGCTGCATTTTCTGTAAGTATCGATTCTGGCATATGGATTGATGAAACTAATATATGTTTTTATGAAGTTCTTCCTTTTTATCCCTCACTTGAAGCTATGACAGTCCACAATTCCATTCCTGTAATTAATCTGCAAGTGTTGTGTTTTGTCCATTTTTGAACTCTATATACAGCGCCTTTCTGGGCAACTGGAGAATGAGACAACATTAACAGATGTGGTAGCAAGAGGAGAAGTGCAATCTGCTGCAATTTGGACTGGAAATATGATGCAGCAGTTGGGGGCATTGTTGATGGAACTTGGGCGGACGACCCTTACGCTAAGAATGGGACAATCCCCTGTAAGCCTTTGATTCTTTGCTCGTGTACGTCACGTTTAGGATCCAGGTTTCAGAGTTCAGCACTTAGGATTTAGGGTTTAAAGTTCAGGGTTAAGGGTGTAGGGGTGCAGGGATCAGGGTAAGGGTTTAGTGTTTAGGGTCCAGGGTTCAGGGTAAGGTTCAGGGTTTAAGCTTTTAAGCTTTCAACGGTTCAGCATTTAGGGTTTAGGGTTGTAGTCATATGAAGCCTACTTGTGATCCTAAATTTTAGGAAACTTGCAGGCCGAAGCTGTTGTTAATTCTGGGCCGGCAGTTTTCATTTCTCCAATCGGACCTAACCCTATCATGGTACAGGTGAGCACCTATTTGCAAATCACTAGCAAGGCTTTATCAATGTGTAGGCCTAGGGGTTCAGGCATATATGTTACATCAGCTTATCTGTAGTCTTTCTGTGCTGAGCTTCCAATTGTCACTTTATGCAGCCTCTTCCTTTCCAGACTGGTTTTCCTTTTGGTGATTTTAGAGTTCAAGTACCACAGGCAATGCCTGGCATGACACGGCCTCCCTCTTTTAATGCCGTAGGACCAAGGGGTGTTAATATTCAAATTCATGCACGTGACCTGGGGTCTGTTTTGGCCTCTGGTGCACTTCCCCCCAATATGCAGCTACCCTCTCAGATTTTAGCAGGTTTGGCTTCTGGCGCATCAGCCCAACGTCCCGAACAAGCCCAAACTGGGCAAGCTGAGAATGCAGAGCAGAGCCCTCCTGGGCCAGAAACTGCCAGTGGACCTAACCTGCAAGTTTTACCAGGAGTAGTCCAGGGGGCTATCATGATCATTCAGGAAAATGGTACATCGAGAGTGGTGCCTATTATGCCTAGAGCTGCACCTCTATCAAATAACATTGTACCTCCTATTGGTGCTGAAACCAGACCTAACAGTGGTGGGTTCACCCCAATTAATGCAAGATTTCAACAGCAAATGGATCCACTGCTGACCCAGCTGAGGCCACTACAGCTCGGAACTTTTTACAATCAAGCTACGAATTCCATTTCATCTCAAGATCCAGTTCCTAACAGTGGCCAACAACAATCAGCTACAACTACAGAGTCTGCTAGACCATTGGGAATCACAATCACAGTACCCTTGCATTTAACACCTCAGCTGGCAGAACCTCAACCACAGCAAATTGTTCCTAGCGCTCCAGGTAATATGGGGATTGATCATTCGAGCCTCTTTTTTCCTTTGTTTGTTCTGGTACAGCCAGTATCTGGTGCAAATTTAGTTCTTTTCAATTTTTTGTGATTTTTGCTGGATTTTATGGTTTGGGTTGTTAGTAAAACGCTAATAAGGACTTCTGACGTTGGGGTTTTCAGGAATAGAGCCAGTGAGCCGAACAACAGAAATCTCAATTAACAGTACTGAGACCCCAGGAGTAATCAGCAATCAGACTGAAATAGTTGAAGGTACAGGATCATACACGTCTCAAAATCAGCAAAGTGTAAATATCTCGAGTGCAAATGCAGTTGAATGTCACATTAATGCAGAGTCTGCTACTAATTCAAATGAAGCTCTTGACGAAAGAAGTGAGTCGAGCAGCGATGGCTTGCAGAACAATACAAGAGAGCAAATTGAAACAGCCTTAGAAGAGAATGACAGCAAGTGCAAAGGACTGCAGAGTGATGGGGTCGATGTAATCCCAGCTGGGCTTGGTCTGGGAAGTTTGCCACCGCTTCCATTGAAAGTAAGAAACTTCACATTCTACTTTCAGCTTTGAGCATAAGTATATGGTCACCTCTTTTGATTTAAGTTAAGAATGGTGTAATGAGTTGTGAGTGCTGTGTAGCCATCCAGGCGTTCTAAAGCAAAACATCGAGAGCTGTCAGAAGCTGAGCAGACCAAAGCAAAGTCTTCAGCTCCATTAACTGAGGAACAAGACCTAGCAGTGAACTCAGGTAGAAGGTTTGATGATTCCAAAGTCCAGTCATTCCAGAGGGGCAAAAGCAGTGCTAGAGTAGAAGAGCATTCTACATCAGAAACTTCATCCAAGGATATCCTGCAAGGCATGTTCTCGTTGTTGGATAATTCTGCAAAGGATGGACAGATACATTCCAGTAGTAGTGGAACTGAACAGCTGGTGTCCAACTCTGTCCCAAGCAATGTGCTGCATCGTGGTGCGAACAGAGATGGTCAGCAATCACCAATTCCTTCTGAGGCTTTTGGTAGCATGATGGGGCAGCTTATGAGGAGCCCAATTATGGGATCACTTGTCAGTCAGGTGGCACAAAGCATGGGGGAAGCTCAGAATAGTCCAACTGACCCCGAGAATGCTCAGATTGGAGATATGTTGGGTGGTCTTGACATTGCCAGCATGCTGCAGCAGACTTTACCTCTCATATCTCAGCTTTTTAGAAGTGCAAGTCCAGTTGGGCAGTCAGATCAGAGTTCTTTGCGTGCCTTTGGTGAGGTTGAGCCCGATCACAGGCAACATCCTCGACTTGAAAGCTCAAGAGCTACAACTGGAGAGGTAAGCTGTTTTTACAATGCCTGTGAAATAATCAGGGTTTAGCATTTATGGTTTCAGCCTTTTTCCTGTGCATAATTACAGCATTTGTGTGATGGTCACCAAGTTACTTATTGTTAATATTCATTGCTCAGGCAAGGCTACTTCTCATGCTGCCCCTAAACCCAAAACCGAAATCAGAAACTGGAAACCCAAAAACCCAAAATTCAAAACCCAAAACCAGAAACAAACCGAAAACCCAAGAACTTAAAAAACCCAAAATCCTAAATAGCGATCCTATAACCAGCATATTGCCTCAACAACTAGCTTCTCTATTGTATCACTGTCTCTTGGAGCTGTAGGTTTGTTCCTTCTCTGGGCCCTTTTGAAGGCACCCTTTTAAAACTGAGGTTTCTTAGGGGGTCACTCCTACATTTGAGCGTCCATAAGTTGTGCTTGTAGTAGATGCCTATATAAATGTTTGTTCTTTTAGCAGGTTGGAAGTCTCTACCATTTCTCATTTTTGGGATGCTTTCAGAGTTCTCAAGTCAAGTTGGAAGAAACTGCTGAGAAGGTTCAAAATGGGGAACGGCCTGAAGATATTTTTAGAAGTGTAGCAGAACATGCTGCTAAGTATGTGTTAAGCTCGTCAAGCAGCGATGAAATAGCTGATTTGGCAGGAGCTCTTGTGCAGACAACTGGCCTTGCTGATGTAAGTCCTTTAAAGAGTGCACTTCTTTGTTTGTGCTGGTTAATATTGTTGGATAAGCCAAATTTATAACTTAATATTACCATTTTTCTATTAACATCTGAACATATACAGTTCCATGAACTGGTTTGCACTGTTCTGAACACATTTGAGAATGCAGGTTTCAAGAAGGATATGAGAACGTGTTTCCGGGTCTATTAACTCATTGGGTTTTGTTAGATGTGAGAATATGTGATTCAGTTTTTATGTGAAGTTACTTGGAATAGGGCTCAGGGTTTAACTCAATAAGATTTTCTTTTTGCTCATGTCAGGCGTACATGTCCCTGTTGTGCCACGATCTTGCAAGACGATTGGCAACTGAAGAACATCAAAATGAGGTGTCTCAATCTCCACATGCAACTCAACGTGCTGGCCGATCAAGGCCATCTGAACAGACAGAGGAGAAAGCTAAAAGGTTTTAGCAGCGTGTGCACTTATTTCTGACAATTGTTTGCCCTTCAAGGACAAATGTTGCTAAAAATATCGGTTGTTCATTGATGGGCGGTTATGATGCAAGAGCGCTACTGCCACTATCTTGGTTTTGGCTCAATTGTACACAGTGTAACTTTCAGCAAATAGTTCATTGAAAACAATCTATTTCAAGTGCTCAGTCCTCTTACTGTACATGCACATGCACGTACACATGTAGGTGTAGGTGCAGCATTTGCAGACAAACATGTACATCCTCTCATGGGCACACGTGCTCGTACACATGCATGCAAGCACATGCTCACACAATCGATTAGTTCTTATGCTTGTGTTGAGAATGGGTCTTATTAAGTGAAAGACATGGGGTACTCACCAAGTCCCCTATTTCCTCTTTGTTATCTTCAACCTTGCTTGCACCTTGCTGCTCTTGAACTTCATAATTGAGTGCTAACGCAAGCATTACGGAGCGCTATAATGAAAAATGTAACACTTGTGACTTTCAGAAGGTTGATCAATGACTTCCATAGGTTGCTACTTGAGCCTCTTATCTTGCAGTGCATCTCTTTGAATAAGAGATTTAGCAGTTTTGAAAAGTAGATCATAATAGGGATTTGCAATTTATGCTGAGTTATAGATCCTACTCTTGAACCTCATGCATAACTGCATATGATTTTCATTCTCGTCTTAGAAAATTTAACTGATATTCAAAGTATGAGGTCAAAATCAGAGTGTTATAACCTTTGCATATCATCCCAAGCATGACTTGATGGAAGGCCTCGACAAACTACTAATGCTTTTGAAATTCCCAGCTCCTTGATTGCTCCCCTTATCCTAGACCTTCTCTAGTACTTGCTTCTTGCCTTAAAAGAAAACCTTGCTATCACTCAATTTATCACTTTCATGTAAGCACTTTCTTTGGTTTATTTGAAGCATGTGATCCTCGCAATGACATGATCAGCTTTCTTACTGATTTATGATGATGCCAACAATATTTGGAAGATAGCTCTACGTATTGATCAGGTTTTTCTAGCTTGATCCCAAAGTGCGTGCAAGATATCTTTGATTTTTGGATGGACTTGTGATCATCAATCTAAGTATAGACTTGTCTCCTATAGCTAGTTCAATATCAAATCTATGACTTACTTTTTGATTGCCTTGTGAACATTGGGATAACTAACAATGAAGGTACTTGCATGTTCTCATCACATTGGCAAATATGGATGGTCATCATGGTTTTCTAAGCGGGCAATACATGTCTCATCTTAAATTAAGGATCCACGAGAACCATTATATAATCCAGCCTTTTGTTGTTTTGTTGCTAACTAGAGGTGAAATCAATCGAGATGCTCTCTATAGTTAATCACAAGTTGACTGTTTGAAAAAGAATGCTTGTATCATTCTTTTATATGCCTTTTAACTTATAAGAGCCATTGAGGTGAGCAAATACTTTCTTGTTAAAAAATCAGTAAGTTTAGGTGTTTGGGAAACACATCAATAAAACTCATCTAGCAACTGAGCCTTTAATCGGTTAGAATTGTGTCATTATTGAAACCAAAGCAAGAGCTGCTACTATCCCTATGTGAAACTGTTTTTGATCATGATAATTTGAGATGCAATGGCTTGTATAAGGGATATTTTGGAGAGCTCCATCTTCTATGCATTCGCGTCTTATAAAAAGAACATTGAATTCATCAACCAAGCGTGCAACACAAGATCCTCGTTACATAGCTTAAAACCTAATGGTAACTTAAAGAGTTATGAGTTTCATAAAGCTTTTGACTAAAAAAGGACGAAAATAAGTATGAACGTCCCTAGTGAAGATCTATGCAGTTGTTTCTAATTAGAAGTGAAATCAATTGAGATGCTCTCTCTAGTTGTGAAGGTTCAAGTTGAGTGATTGAAAAAGAATGATGGTATCAATCTTTTTGATGCTTTATAAGAGATTATACATTGAGGGTGAACAAACACTATTTTGTTAAAGAATCAATAAGTTCAGGTATTAGGGGAAACACATCAATAAATGACATCTAGCAATTGAGCCTTTAATCATAATTGCATCATCATTGAAACCGAAGCAATCAAAATCTTTTCCTATTCTTGTGTGAAATGGCTTTTGAACATGATAATTTATGATGTGACTTGTATAAGGGAAACATCTTGGAGAGCTCCATCTTCTATCCATTCACATATTCTAAAAAGAGCATTTGATTCATCATCCAAGCATGGAATAGAAGAATATAGTCACTTAAATTAATGGATGTATACAATGAAGCGACTATTATTAAGAGGAAAGGTTAACATGATAACTTAAAGAGATAGGAGTTCACAAAGCTTTTGACTAAAAAGGGATGAAAATAAGTAAGAAGGTTTCCAATGGAGATCTATGCTCAATTGTGATTGTAAGGGTGAGTGACTTGTTGCCATCGCCTCCTTAGGCTATATTTTGTAAGAAAGATGAGTAGAGAAAACATACACTCTATAGAGGATACAAGAGGGATTACACTTGACACTATGAATGATATTATCAAAACATTTCTTGCATGCTATCATATCAAGATATCTTCTATGGTAGTAGAACACAACCAAAGGGGTGCTTTGGCTACTTGATGCAATTGCCTTGTGAGTTTATTGTTGGATAAGTGAGTTGGGAGTTATAGGACCCCTTTCTAGAAAGCACAAATCATTCTATTAAGATATGTACCTTACTTGAAAAATAACTTGTTACCTTTAGCAAATCTCTCAAGACTTGAATCATTTTTCTCCCCCATGTTAAAGTGTATAATCAAGTTGGTACCCAAGAAGTAGCGTGCTACTAAAATACATGACAAGGCCTCTCACCAAGCTTAATGTTGGTCCTAAATTGCTAGTCACATTGATTATAAACATAATAAGTCTTGTCTTAGGAAGTATATGTGACTTCAATTTGGCTTCATTAAGGGGACATAAGTAACTGATAGTATCCTACATATATATGTTGCCATGGACTTATCATATGGAAGCAATGTAGATTATGTACTTACCAAACTTGATTTGATCATATCCCATGCAATTTTCTATTTGTAGTATGTAAAAAGATTGGTGCAACAATACTCAAGCATAATATTAAGGAGCTTCATCTTGTATTGAGATCAATGAGATCCATACACCTATAGCTATTTTGTGAAAAATAATAGAAGTTATCTATCATGAGTTTTGGGGGTCCTTTGACTTTTCCACCTCTTGTACACATGTTGGTAGGTGATTAGGCCAAAAATGACTCTTGATGTAGCTCGAGGTAATGTAAGCTTTTGACACGTGGCTTGATGGTAGAGGGCTAGTGACACTTTATTTCAATTCGGACCAATCTTGTCTATCATCACGATCGAGGTTAAAAAACCAATCTCGTGCTTTATCCACCTCGAGTTGTTATTCGAAAGGGATCACAACATTTTTTGGCTGATCATCTTTCACGATTACCCACCAATGCTGAAGCATCTGATGAGCCAATAAATGATGAGTTACCAGATGCATGTGTATTTTATATAGATGCGACACCGTTATGGGCAGATGATATCACTAGATATCTGGCCACTGGGGAGATAGATCCTCAGTGGACGAAACCGCAAATACAAAGTAATTATTATAAAAGTTTCCTTAACAAAATTGTAGCAATATTATTAAGGACTAATGTAGGCCCACAAAGTCTCATTATGGCTTTGACTACTCTTTATATACATGAACTATCTTCTATCTACAACCTTTGATATCAATGTTTTTTGAGTATCGTAGCTTTAATATGGTGAAAAATTATACTCCTCTTATAACAATTGAATAAAATAACACAATATTTAATGTGTTTTAGAAGGCCATCCTAAAAAATTATCAACATAATAATGACAGAGAACAATCTCAATGCTTTCTTTGTTCTCTAATGAAAAATGCATTCACATATGTAGATTAATGCCTTTACCTATGTAGACTAATTCTCGTTTGCAGTGCTAAAATTTATAGAAACAATTATCTTAATTTCTTTCAACTTGCATGACTTAATATGCAATAAAGCCACTAACTTCTACATGCATAAGTCAATAATTCTAAAGATGTAAAGTCTTATTTTGAACCCATGCAAGTTCATATATTGGAAGTTTTCACATACAAATGCAAAATGAAATAATCATTACTCAAACATACCTCCTTATGAATTAATCCATCTTTTCTACACCAACTATAATGCTCAATGACATTATCATAAAAGTGTTACTAGCATACAAATTCAACGAAAGCTTGTTTAGCCTCCTCGAGTGTTCCTCCAAGCAAAATCAATCGATGATGTTAATCATGATGTTGCCTTCAAAATACACGTCGATCACCCATGTAGTCAAACTATATCTTCTCCTAGCAAGGTTGCATCAAATAGGATTTTCACCCATGATTTGTTACACACTCAATGGATTCGATAGAAAACATCCACTCTAACAGAAAATTAAATCACAAGTAGAATTCTAGGTACCAACAAGATGACTTTATGTGTGTTTATATCTTAATTAGGTTCCAACAAGAGAAGTAACTCCTTCCAAAGCATGAGTCCTTACCAGAGATCCATTCCCATATATTGCAATACAAACCTTGCTCAAGAAAATATGTGTCTAGATAGGCCAGAGAGATTCTAGGATCTAAGAGAGGAGATAGAGTCATCTCTCTCACCTATATTAGGCTGAAATTCGTGGAGAACAGGTTAGAGAAACTTATTGTATTGTTGAGAGAGATCAATAGATCATTGTCACAGTTTCTTCCTCCATTGAGAGCATTGTCTTGTGTATTGTCTTCAAGCTTTTGTGTATGATCTTAAGAGGTTTCCAAAAGTGGTAGGCTGCTGTTGCAAATCCTGTTTGATGCTATTTTTGGCTGGCATCAGTACCTTTTATTAGTTTCTTTTGTCTCTCGAATGCTTTGTCAAGCTCATGTGTATCAAAGGTAGCATTAGGATGCTTTGCCATTTCTAGCTTTTGTAGCTTGTTGTGCAAAGATCTTAGCCAAGTATTTTGGAAAATTGGATCCATTAAAAATCCACTTTTTCACATGGTATCAGAGCTAGTTGGTTGTTATTTTTAGTAAGGTTTCCATTTATGGTGATATTTGGATGTTTGATCAAGTTCTAACATGATTATGCATTGCATTGTTGATCAAATCTTACTAACCTTTGTTTGTTGAGTTGAACTTGTGGATCAAAAGCATATTTTAGGTCTATTGAAGATCAGAGGCTGAGAAGAAGCTATCTTGGATCAGATCATAACACCTAATCATTTGTTAATTGTGAGGCTTGTACATATATAATACTAGCAAAATGTTCTGTTCAATCTATTGTTGACAATCTCCACTTCTGTGGATGAACACTCTCCTTTGTGGATGAACACTCTCCTTAAGTGGATGAACCTTCTCCTTAAGTGGATGACAAATACTCTTTGAGTGATTTTGTATTTGTCCAAAAGGCTGAGCAAAGCTCCTACTTGGATGAAAGATTCCCTTTTGGGTGAACATATTGTCAACAATCTTTTGCATAAATTTTGGTGTACTTTGCTGAGCATGTAAGTAGTCAAAGTAGCTATCATGTCGAATTGTGTCTTGTGTAAGAAGCTTCAGATTAGATCAAAGCAATTGGAAAAGTAAATGATGGAGGTGCGCAACAAACTCTGCCTCACACGATTCTCCTCTTATACCATCTTGGGCACTTCTTCACTATCTTCTATATAAAATATAACTAGCCTCCATAGGTAGTTAAAAAAAAAAACAACTACTTACATTTAATCTTTTAAGGGTAAATCTTACATACTTTTTCTCATAATTGAAAGCAAAAGTAGCATACTGAATTTTTCAGTTCTTTGTCCTTGCAATGTTGTGAAATTATAAGATAATGTGTTTAGCTTTAAGCTCACAAAATCAGCCAAGAGGGTTAGCCACTCATTTGAGTCAAAATCTAATTCTCAAGTGCCACTCCCTGTATCTAGTGGGAATCGTGCCCACTAGTGTTCTCAGAAGACACTCCACTTATGTATGGGTTTTTGAATGTCAAAATGAAGTTTCACATACTAAGTACAAAAAGTTATAGGCTTGTGTTGAACACCATGTTAGATACAATAATTTTGCACCAAAGTACAATGAAGTTCCAAGAATTTTCTCTCAGGTTTTTCTAGCTTATGGATAGATGGTGTACAATCAAGCTCAACTTACCAAAAAAATAACTCAAGCCCTACCAGATTCTATTTTTTGAGAATATAGTTTCTTAGATATTTTCACAATGATAAATATATTGGCATAACAACAAGTACTCAATGGAAGGAGCTGGTTATGATTTGGCACACATTATTTTCAAAAGAAAACAAAAAAATACATGCCATTTAGGACAAAAATGAAATATATTTAGGACAAAGATACATGCCATTTAGGACAAAAATGAAATATAATCCTTATGACAAGAAACAATAGGATGAACTTGAACAAGTCAAACAACATTGAATTTGGAGCCAATTTTTCACACTCAAAAAATAGCTTGGTAAGGTACTAGATCAACCAAGAAGTTTGTGAATCTTTTTGAGTGGTTCCTTTGGTATGCAT
>MU834390.1:0-47364 GCA_029204225.1 Diphasiastrum complanatum | reverse complement strand
TTTTGGACCCAGCAGAGCAGACAAAGGCAAAGGCATTGCTGTCCCAGGAGAATCTCCTAGAAGGTCAACAAGACCACGAAGAGCACCAGCAAGATATGTGCCAGACAACTCCACTTCTACATCAGAAGAATTCTGTGGATTCAGTGGCTAACCATAGACTTTCAAGGAGGCGATTGAATGTCCAGATAAGGACAAGTGGATCCAAGCCATGAACAAAAAGATGGAATCCATGAGGAAGAACCAGGTATGGACGTTACAGCCATTACCACATAAGCGCAAGACTGTCAAATGCAAATGGGTTTTCAAGCTCAAGTACGGACCAGATGGGAATGTCTCGAAATACAAGGCAAGACTGGTAGCGAAGAAATTTTCTCAGAGATATGGTATTAACTACTCTAAAACCTTCTCTCCTATCGTCAAACATTCATCCCTACATTTGTTATTTGCATATGCAACTGCTTATGACCTCAGGATCCACATTGTGGACGAGAAGACAGCCTTCTTGCATGGTGAGTTAGACGAAGAGGTCTACATGGATCAACCCCCATGATACGTCTCAAATTCACTTCCTGATTATGCATGCAGAATGCATAGGAATATCAATGGTCTGAAGCAATCAGCTTGACAATGGTACAAAAAGAAGGATCAAGCCTTGAAATCATTAGGATTCAAGCCACTAATGGCTGATTCCAGTGTGTATTTCAGAGTTACAGATGGGCAAATCATTATTGTGGCTGTGTATGTGGACGACACTCTAATACTCTGCAAGAGTGAGAAGCTAATTGCTGAAGTGAAGGAAGACATTTGGAAACATTTCGAGATCATGGATCTAGGAGAAGCCAGGTGCTACCTTGGCTTGCAAATTGAAAAGGACTATGAGGGAGGTAAGCTATACCTTCACCAGTCCAAATACACCTAGAAAATCCTAGAGGATTTTGAGATGCTGAAACTACAAAGGAGCGAATGCTCCAATGCTCGCAAAAACGGTGCTGACAAAAGATGATTGTCTGAGGACTGAAGAAGAGAGAGAACAAATGCAACTCACACCTTACAAGATGCACAAATGCAGCTGATGTATGATGCGACTACCCCTTGTTGTTGTTCTTTTCTTGCAGTATCCGACAATCTTGAATTTTGTGGTTGTTTTGCTTGTAGTATCTGCAGAACAGCTTCTTCTTCGTCTGCGGATTTGATTGTTCTTTGTGTTGTGCTGGTTTCTGGTCTGTGGCTTTGATTACTTCGGGACTTTTTTCTTCTTCTATTTAGTCGTGCTCTTGTTGGTGTATAAAACGTGAGAATCAACTGAGGAACTTGAGGCTTCGTTCCTCCGCTTCTGCACCTGTAACAACATCATTCAATTCTTTAGCCATTAGTGCATTTTTCATCTTAAATTTTCACAGATGGTAATTGGCTCCATCAAGCTTGTCCATGATAGGACTGGCTTTCCCTTGGAAATTCATGTGGAAGATTAGTCTAGGTGATAGGAAAAACTATCAATGATTTAAATATGAAAATCTGGTACTAAATTACAGAACAAGAAGACAATTACTCTATCGGCTGGTAGAGTCTTGTACTGTGGAAGCTTATCAGGCTATGAAAATAGCTCTGATACCATGTTGGGAATTGAAAGAGGGTGTGAAAATTTGAGAAACTAAAATAACTTGAAAACAAACGAATACGAAAAAACTCCGAACTCGAAACTCGATTGAGAAACGAACTCGAATGGAAAGTGTCAGCGGAATGAGCTATATTACTCTTTCCCTAAGTATGACTACACCTATCAGAAATGAACAAAACATTAGTGATAGAAATCACGGTCGATTTGATTATGTAGCCAAACATTAAGCAACAAAACATTAGAAGAATAATTTGTCCTGAATAGCTAGACAAATTATTAGTCGCGAATGATTCGCGAAGAGCTAGACTGAGCTCGACTGATAATCAGTCGCGAATTAGTCACGAAAGGCAAGACTAAATATTAGTTGCCAACAACTAGACTAATAGTAATTCGCTAAGAACAGATTACAAATAGAGCCGTAAGAGAGTCAGACAGAATGTAGAAAAGCATAGCAATATTGACACAAATCTGAACGTAGAACAAATGAGAGTTGTTATCAGATTAAGTAAAGCAAAATATACATGTAAATAATGATGTGGAGCACAAGACAATAGCGGACGAAACCGTGTGCTCTACAAAGTTAATTCAATCTATAAAAAGAATGAACATGTTATTGACAATACAAAAGAATCAATGCTCAAGGCATCTACTTCATCTATCTCTGATAAGTTTCTGATGCTATTATTTTCACACACACTACAGAATATGCAAATGGTATTCAATATATAGGTGTGCAGATGAAGAAAGTACAAAGTGGATGTGCTGTTTGTAGGAGATTGTGGGTGGCTACTGTCATTGTCAAATTTGTTAGCACAGTTGCATGGGATGAGCGTGAGAAGGCCGCGACGTCAGCCTTTGCTGATATGAACATTGGTGAAGATGCAAAAAATGTGACACTCTGACAAATGCCTTAGGATTTGATTTATAGGGTGCCTCCACTTTTCCTAGGGCACCTTTGGCATTTTGTAAGGCAGTGTCATCTTTTTCGCGTGTCACAAATCACGTGTAATAACATAGTGTCACGTTTTTCTCCTTTTTCGCTTGTGAAAATTTACTTGTATTTATGCAGATAGTCGAGTTTTCGGCTTGTCTTATTTTACATATAAATATGCAGACTGTGCGACAACATGAGTAAAAATGCAACATAAATAGAGGAGATAAATCCAACATCCTTGATGGACTAAAAGATTTTGCTCAAATAAGATGGACAAGAGTCAAGGTCAAGATCAACTCGTGCACCGTTCATGGATTTTGTCAAAGAAAAAGAGTACGCATATAAAGGCAGTTATTCGACATATTCAATTTCCCACTAGATACGCGGGGTCTATAAGAGGGGCATTTACCACAGACGACAAATTATTCGGATTAAAGTCTCACGATTGGCACAAGATGATACATGTATATGTATTTTGTGTGTTTAATTAGTGACACATATAATCAAGATTACTTGCATGAAATGTCATGACAATTATATTTCGGCCTATTTATGTTGACAAAATGTATTTTCGGTGGCATTGAAAGGGTGTTTCACCGAAGATATATGAAACGTTATCTTAGAATTGTCGACCTTTACAAGGTATTGCTCATGAGTCTTAACGTCATTCAAATGAGCACATTTCGCATGTATATGTATATTATTGATGCATTTCTATTTTTGTATGCGACGAATATGTAGATGGATATCTTCAAAAGACATAAATACAGAAGATATAGGATGCATGTATCTCAAAGCTATTGAGATTGTTTGTGCTTTCAGGAGATGGCTTCCTCCATCATTCATGGACATCCAAATTCACCTATTGGTTCATCTTGTTGATGATGTGGATCTAGCGGGCCCTGTGAGTGTAAGATGAATGTTTTTTTAGAGCGATTTATGAAAGTCCTAAAAGATTTTGTTCACCAAAAAGCGTGTGTAGAAGGTAGTATGGCAGAAGGTTGCATGGCACAAGAGTATTTGTTTTACATTACGAAGTACTTGACACAATTAAATCCAGGGCCTCCAACATGGTGGCATGATAGTGATGAAGAAAGCAACAAACAAGAGAGCATGTCGTAAGGAAAATGAACACGTGCTAAATTATCTGAGTGTATGAGAGACAAGGTTTGGATGTTCATGCTATACAATACAGAAAAATTGTCATCTTGGATTGACTTATACAAAAAATACAAAGATCAATAGAATACTGATAGAACGCGGTGGCGTTGGTCACATAGGGGCCAGGCTTTTCCATCTAAATTGGAGAAGCTCCCAGATCAATGCAACATGTCTTGGCTACATGAACCCATGAATGATGCTTGTGCGAGTGGAAAACAAATATCAAATTCGGAGTGGGATCTTGTGCACGGTTGTAGTTGGCATTCTCTAAACTCAAACTCATGATTTATTATTTATATAATAATTGCTTTGGCATTGTAACACATTATTCAAAAATATGTTATTTGATATATGCATTTTTCAATATGGCAGTATAAGCGGCAGGCCGCTCTTTGGTCTAGTGCACAACACTTTTGCATTAAATGCATCGACAAAAAAAGGACAACATTCGATTGTGGGGTGATGACAAGGTTTCATCAAGCCAATCGCAGTAGTGCAAGGGATACCAATTTGGTTGAAAGTGACCTTGACTACGTTGGAACCATAGAAGATATATTGGAAGTCGACTATATATCTTTCAAGATCTTTTTGTTCGATGTTAAATGGTTTCAAATTATATTGAGGGCCACATGCAATTGTACGATTGGATTCAAATGGACTACATGTTGGTGATTCAACAAAGATCCTTTCCTCTTCTAATGAGACATTGGTCTTACCAATTCATTGTGAACAAGTAACAATCGCTGGTACTTTTAATCATAAATCAATTGTTGAGCACACTAGATTCATTCTCCACCTCACTTGTATTGTTTGTATGCACACAAATAGCCCTTCATCCTGTTCCATTGAATACGAGGTGGCTATTTGCCATGCAAACAAAGACAAGAAAAAGAATATCTTCCAAAATATTGAGCTCAAAGATGAGACAATATACAATCATGACGAAGAAGACGAAAGCGATTGCGATAGGGAAAAT
Source organism: Diphasiastrum complanatum (assembly GCA_029204225.1). Classification (NCBI taxonomy): domain Eukaryota; kingdom Viridiplantae; phylum Streptophyta; class Lycopodiopsida; order Lycopodiales; family Lycopodiaceae; genus Diphasiastrum; species Diphasiastrum complanatum. The sequence goes on along the minus strand of MU834390.1, from coordinate 42,675 downwards.
CATTTTGAAGAGAATATGCATAATGAAGAGGATGAAACAATTGACTATCTCATGGAGCCAAATGAGCATGACGATTGGGATGTCACTGACAATGATGTAAGATCCGAAAGTCAAATCAATGAAAACATTGACAATACTTCTAATCTTCCAACAAGAATAGACCATTTGTTTGAAATCCATGAAAGAATCAGACTACTAGATGAGTGTGAAATTGATGCAAACAATCAAGAAGATGGACTTCAGGCACCTGTGTCGATTTCAGGAAGTATACGTAGGCTTGAATTATGTTTAGAACTTGACTCAGATGAATGGTGAGGTATCAATGAATTGTATTAAAAACTATAATCAATTGTTGCTAGTAGAAATTTTTTGTGTTTATATATCTCAACATTTCATACAATATTTCACACTCATCTTCTTCATTATTCTACTAAAATATTGTAGTTAGATTAATTTCATTGTAATTACTCATCAAACATATTCTAAAAGACATATCTAAAGTTTCACACCAATGTGCACAAGAGGCTCATGATCACACAATTAACGTCATTTTGTCATAATTTTTGACATCACCCCAACTTGAACTCATGTAATTGGCAATAGTTATGTTAGAATCATTTTGATCACCTCAGTATGTTTGTTGTTTCATTTTTCATTTAATTCATCGGTCATCTCAGTTTCCATTCAATTCGTCTGTCGTCTCAATTCACAATCATTTTGTTTGTCATCCACCTGTTTGAATGGCCCAATCTAAAGTTAAAGTGGTCTCATCCACAAATCGGATGGAATTTAATAATCTTCTAAATTGAATTCTAATCAGTTGTTGTGTCGATTTTACAACACAATTGATGTGAAATTTTATTACATTAGATTTTATTCATTTAGTATATGATCCATGCTCCATTGTTGTTCTCATGCTTGATCATTTTATCCTTGCGAGCTGTATAGCATTTGTGCCTAAGACTAAAGGTTCCTCTACATAATCTTTTGATTTGACTTGATCACTAAATGGATAGCATATTAATGGTCATTTAAATTTTGCGTATTATGTGTGAAAAGTAGAGTACTAAGGACCATAAATGGATCTTTGAATGATCCACAAGGTGATTGTATGCTTGTTAAACAATCTATCAGAAACAAGTCATCAGAAAACAAGATCTAGTTTAGCAGCTTGATAGGAAACAAGTAGAGACAATCGAAGCATTGATCAATTAGTATAATCCAGCTCCACACGTGTGGAAATAAGGCTGTAGTACGGCCTGTAGACAGTGTTTACAAAGTGCCAAATCTGGGTTTCATTGGAAAAATAGAGTAATCACCATACAATGAGAGGAAACTCGAGTTTCTCCTTGAGACTCCAAAAAGTTTCTATCTTCTCACTATGGAGAATGGGAATACATAGTAAAACACACTTCCTTTGCAAAGTTAGGTGAAAATCCAGCATGTAATAAGGAAGTAGACTCCACTTTCTTGCCTAATGTGAAAACCCTAGCCTAGATCCAAGAGTCATGCTTGGTAGGTGCATGGTAAGTACAAATCTCATCATAAATCATGGTCTAGATTCTACAAAGTAGGAATCACTACCAAACAGACACAACCACTCCTCTTGACTCGTGGTAACCTACTTTAGGTGTGTATGTACAAGTGACACTTTGGCCATTCAAGTAACAAACAAACCATATTGACAAAATGTACAATATTCTACATGGCTAGATTTGCCAATGTAGGCAATTTTTCACACTCCTCCTCAAATCTAGTCTTGGAGATCACAGTGCTTTTATCAATAGCTCCAATTGAATATATAAGCTTGACAAATGAATCTTTAGGTAAAGGTTTAGTAAACAAATCAACCAAGCAACTTGATGATGGCACGTGTTGGAGCTCTTTAGCTTGCACTTTTTTCCTCACGAAATGATGAGCAATTTCGATGTGTTTGCTCCTTGCATGGAATGTAGAATTAGTTGCAAGTGATTGGGCTGATTGGTTGTCACAATAGATGATAGAGATCTCCTCCTCCATGACATGAAGCTCCACCAATAGCCTTTTGAGCCACAAGACCTCCTTGCATGTTGATGTCAAGGCCTTGTATTCGGATTCTGTGGAAGATAGGGAGATGATATCTTGTTTTTTGGAAAGCCATGATACTACTCCATCACATAGAAAGGTGGCAAAGGCACTTGTTGATCTTCTATCCACTTTGTCACCTGCAAAATCTGAGTCACTATAGGCTCTTAAGCCAAGATTAGTTCCTCTATACAAAATACCAAAATTCTTAGTGAATGAAATGTATCTAAGAACTCTTTTGGCCATCTTCCAATGTAAAACTAGAGGACTTTGCATGAATTGGCTTAACTTTCCAACATTATAGCTAAGATTAGGTCTAGTTATAGTTAAATAGATCAAGGAGCCAATAAGCCTTCTATATAATGTGATGTCCTCAAAGGATGCTTCATCACAACCAATAGATGCTTTTACATGTTGCTCCATTGGTGTCTCAATGCCTTTACAATTCTTCATTCCAAATCTATCTAGGATGGATGTAGCATATTTAGATTGACAAATGAAGCTAAAATCACATCCTCTAATAACCTCTATTCCAAGAATGAAGCTTAATAGGCTGAGATCTACCATCTTAAACTCTTTTGCTAAAGCAATTTTTACATCTCTAATTCCATCTAGATCATTACCACTCAAGATAATGTCATCTACATACAAAACAAGAATAATGATCATGCCATCATGAAAACTTATATACAATGATGGATCATAGGCACTCATTACAAAATTGATGGAAATGAGAAAAGAGTTTAGCCTAGAGTACCATGCTCTAGGTGCTTGCTTGAGCCCATAAAGGCTCTTCTTCAAAAAGCACACCTTTCCTTCATGCTTTGCCTTGATGAAACCCTCGGGTTGCCTCATGTAGATCTCTTCCTCCAAATAACCATTGAGGAATGCATTTGTGAAGTCAAGTTGGAATAGCTCCCAATTGAAGGTTGTAGCAAGACTAATGATCAACCTGATAGTAACAAGCTTAGCCACAGGAGCAAAAGTCTCATCATAATCAATGCCTTTGGTTTGTAAAAAATCTTTGGCAACAAGCCTAGCTTTATGCTTGCTTATTGATCCATCTTGATTATACTTCAATCTAAACACCCACTTGCAATCAAGAGGTTTCTTCCCTTGAGGAAGATCCACAAGATCCCAAGTATGATTCTCAATAAGAGCATCATACTCTACTTGCATAGCATCCATCCAACTTTTAGACTTACAATCATCTTCATAGCATGTTGGCTCATCTAACATTGAAGTAAGAAAGGTGTAAGATGTGAAAGATGATGAGCCTTCCCTTTGATCACCTTCACCATCATAGGTGAGCCTCAATGGCTCGGATCTTGCCCTTGTAGATCTTCTTGGAGTTCTTGGAGTTCTTGCATCTTGAGGTGGATCCTCAAGTTCTTCTTCACTTGGAAGCTCCTCCTCCATCCTAGCATGATCCTTGGCATCAAGATGATTAGTAGCATTATCATCCAAATCACAAGCATGTCCCTCATAAAAAATAACATCCCTACTCACTATCACCTTGCTAGTGATGGGATTGAAGGCTCTATAACCTTTGCTATTCTCACCATATCCCACAAAGATGCCTTTGATGGATGTTGCATCATCCTTCCTTCTCTTATCCAAGGATTGGTGTACATAGCAAGTGGATCCAAAAACTTTGAGACCTTGAGATTGGGCTTCTCTCCAAATAGAGCTTCAAATGGTGTGATTCCTCCAATGGCTTGGTTTGGAAATCTATTGCACAAATAGTTAGCACAAGTTATTGCTTCACCCCAAAATGGTTCGGATAGAGAAGCATCTAGCCTTAAGGCCTTAGCACACTCACAAAGAGATCTATTTCTTCTCTCACTCACTCCATTTTGTTGAGGGGTGTATGGACATGACAACTCCCTCTTTATGCCATTAGAACTACAAAAGTCAATCAACTTATTGGAGATATATTCACCTCCATTATCACTCCTCAATACCCTAATCTTGGTATAAGTTGATTTTCTACCAAAGTCTTGAACTTTACAAAATAATCAAACACCATTGATTTGTTAGACAAGAGGTACATCCAACAAAATCTAGAATAGTCATCAATGAAGATTACATAGTACTTGGCACCACCATTAGACTCATGTGAAAAACTATGAACATCCAAATGGATGAGTTTAAGAGGAGTGTTTGATCTTGATGTAGATCCCAGCTCGCCCTTCCAATACTAGCTTTTTGCACCAAAACCTGCTAAAACTGGATTAGATTCAAACACAGATCAATGGCCTTGTACTTGGCTCTAATACCATGTAAAAAGTACAATACTAAGGACCATAAATGGATCTTTGAATGATCCACAAGGTGATTGTATGCTTGTTAAACAATCTATCAGAAACTAGTCATCAGAAAACAAGATCTAGTTTAAGCAGCTTGATAGGAAACAAGTAATCAAAGCATTGATCAAATAGTATAATCCAACTCCACACGTGTGGAAATAAGGCTGTAGTACGGCCTGTAGACAGTGTCTACAAAGTGCCAAAGCTGGGTTTCATTGGAAATCAAGAGTAATCACCATACAATGAGAGGAAACTCGAGTTTCTCCTTGAGGCTCCAAAAAGTTTCTATCTTCTCACTATGGAGAATGGGAATACATAGTAAAACACACTTCCTTTGCAAAGTTAGGTGAAAATTCAGCATGTAATAAGAAAGTAGACTCCACTTTCTTGCCCTAATGTGAAAACCCTAGCCTAGATCCAAGAGTCGTGCTTGGTAGGTGCATGGTAGGTACAAATCTCATCGTAAATCATGGTCTAGATCCTACAAAGTAGGAATCACTACCAAATAGACACAACCACTCCTCTTGACTTGTGGTAACCTACTTTAGGTGTGTATGTACAAGTGACATTTTGGCCATTCAAGTAATCGACAAACAATATTGACAAAATGTACAATATTCTACATGGCTAGATTTGCCAATGTAAGCAATTTTTCACATTATGACACTCCTCGAGAGTATCACCAACCTATTTTATGAGCTTGGATTGAAGTGACCTATAGAGCAACACAGCTCTATTTTTTGAGCTCTTTGCACAGACTCTATTCATGACTGGTTATAGGGCACTTTCATAATTTGGTCCCAATTCAAGTATCTAGGCCTATTAACAACAATATATATCTACTAGTACATCATGACCCATGTATTCAAGGGTCGGTTCTCAGAACCAATCGGATTTGGTGGATACGGTCTGGAATCAGAAACAAGGGAGTGTACACAAGTTCGTAAACCTGATACGGAGCAAAAAAATCCAATCTTGTTCAAATCCGATGTCGTTTGCCCCAAACAGTTGCCATTCCGGAAAGTCCAAACCTCCATTTGAAGTGACCTTCCGGAAAGGGCTTCAGGGATAGGGGAAAGGGTAGGTATTCGGGACCCATTCATTTGTCCCAAAACAGTTTTCATGCTAGAAATAACGTTGTTAGGGCATGGGAAATGGACTAGTTTTGCATTGTTCTGTGCTTCGGCCTCGGTTTTTTCGAATGGTGTCGGATTCACTAGCTTTCGATTCCAGCCAGTGGGCAATTTTGCGGGGAACCTGTAGGAATAGACCAGATGTGAAACGGGTAGTTTCTCAGTATATTACATCTGTTTTAAGTGACCTCCCATTTTAAAGGACTAGTCTCACATTATTCCATCCTTCGGCCCCGGTTTCTTCAAACATTGTCGGCTCCTCTTGCTTTTGATTTCGGCCAGTGGGTAGTCCCAAGGGGAACCTGTAGGAATAAACCAGACTTGAAACGAGTAGTTTCTCAGTCTATAATGTCCGTTTGAAGTGACCTTCGGAAAAGGGTCTCAGGAATGGGGATAGGTACTTGGAACCCATTGGATTCGGTGCATACTATCCGGAATCACAAACAGGGGGTGACCACAGGTTAGGTTTGTGAGTTGTTACGGACCAAACAGAACTAATCCTACTCAAAATCGACGTCATTTGTTCCAAAACAGTCTCCATGCTGAATAGGGCATGGAAAAAGGACTAGTCTAGTATTATTCCATCCTTCGGCCCCGGTTTCTTCGAACGTTGTCGGATCATCTTGCTTTCGATTCCGGCCAGTGGTAACATGATTAGGGCATGGGAAATGGACTAGTTTCGCATTGTTCCGTCGTTCGGCCCCGGTTTCTTTGAACAGTGTCATCTTTGCTAGCTTTCGATTCTGACCAGTGGGCAATCTGATGGGGAGCATACCAGACATGAAACAGATAGTTTCTCAGTCTATAACATTCGTTTTAAGTGACCTCCCACAAAGGGCTTCAGGGATAGTTCTCGGAACCAATTGGATTCGATGCATACTATCCGGAATCACAAATAGGGGGTGACATGTGGTCCAAAATAGGCTCACGAACCTGTGGCCACTGTGAAAATTGTCAACATTTCCTAGCTAGTTTGAGGCCTAAATTGGCTAAAATTGTAAATAGTTTTGGTTCTGGAGTTTTGCACGTGTGAACCAGGCCACAATGTTTTTATTTACTGTATTTTTTCAGTATGATGAAGTGTCAAACTTCATACCCTTCAAAATGAGACCATTTTGATGTATTTTGGTCATATAAGCCATTTTTAGCTATTTTTCCTATATAGGGAATATCTAGGGTCAAGTACCTTCTAGAGAGAGGAGAGAGAGTCATCTTCCTCATCCATAAATAGTAGGGAAGTCGTGGAGAACAGGTTGGAGAAACCTTTTGTATGCTTCATTGAGATCAATAGATCATTGTCATTGTTTCTTCCTCCATTGAGAGCATTGTTGTGTGTATTGTCTTCAAGCTATTGTGTATGATCTTAGGTGCTTTCCAAAAGTGGTAGGCTGATGTATTATGGACTGTATAATGCTATTTTGGGCCGCACTTGATGTTTATGGAAGTTTCCATTTGTGATAAATGCTTTTTGATCAAGTTCTTTGCATTCTAGGTAGCATAGAATGTGTTGCCAATTCCTAGCTTATGTAGTTTGGAGTGCAAGCATTCAAGCCAATGATCTTGGAGTTTAGATCCACTTAGGATCTGTATTTTTCACATGGTATCAGAGCTGGTTGGCTTCTATTTACAGTAAGTATTCCATTTTTGGTGATATTTGGATGTTTGATCAAGTTCTAGCATGATTTTGCATTGCTTTGTTGATCAAATCTTACTAACCTTTGTTTTGTGAGTTGAACTTGTGGATCAAAAGCATATTTCAGGTCTATTGAAGATCAGAGGCTGAAAAGAAACTATTTTGGATCAGATCATAACACCTAATCATTTGTTATTGTGAGGCTTGTGCATATTCAATACTAACAATGTTCTTTTCAATCCTATTGTTGACAATCTCCATTCTTGGATGAACACTCTCCTTAAGTGGATGAAACTTCTCCTTAAGTGGATGACAAATGCTCTTTTGAGTGAGTTGTAATTCTCCTAAAGGCTGAGCAAAGCTCCCATTTGGATGAAAGATCCCCTTTTTTGGGTGAACATATTGCAAGCTCCATTGTGAAGAGCATATTGTAAAGATTGTCATCAATTTTGGCATAAATTTTGGTGTACTTTGTTGAGCATGTAAGTAACTCTCCTTATGTAATTTGATTGGAGCATTTGCTGGAAGGTGTTAACCATTATGCAAGTGTGTTTTCAGGTTCTTAACAGGTTGAGGAACATTCTCATGTGAAGTGATCTTAGATCTACATCTAAACACCAAGATTTGACAAGATAGTGAAGCTAGTCTTGTGATTCACTAAGTGTGCTCATTCATTCACCTCTAAATCTTGTATTTATCACTTGCTGGAGTTTATAAACTTTTAGAAGTGTGGTTTACATGTGGTTTTACAGGTTGAATCAATATCTTAGTGTGTTGATCATATGTTGATCAAGTTTGTTCATTACTAGGTAATCTTGGCATCCTAGTTTTGGGTATTTTCTAAGAATGCAAGTAACTCTTCACACCATAACTTGATTTGGTCACTTGCTGGAAAGTTTGAGAGCTTAAGCAAGAGTGTGTTCAGGTTGGTTTGATTTTGTAATCCATTCTTAGTGTGTGCAAAGGTTTGCATGTGTTTCAATCTTCCTTTCTATGCTTGAAAACCATCTAGGTTCAAGATAGAAGTGTTTTAGGGTCCTAAATCTTCATAGATCTCTTTATCTATCATTTGTTGAGAGAAAAGTGAGTGCTAAGTGCTTTAGGACAGAACCTAAAAGTTGAAGAAACATTAGAATCATGGCTTCCAATGGTGGGATCATGCTAGAGTCTAGTGAAAGGTTGAGTTCATCAAACTACTCTACTTGGAAAGTGAGGATGGAGTCCTTACTTGAGTTGAATGAACTCATGGACATAGTTGCAGAAATTGAAGAGAGACCTCTCACACTTCAAGAGCAACAAAGGTTTGATAAGAAGGCCAAAAGGGCTCTTCATATCATTAAAATGAATGTTACAAATGAACTTCTCAAGGAAGTTGGAAAGTGTCAAAGTGCAAGTGAGGCATGGAATGCCTTAAAGAAGCTCTTTGAATCAAAGTCCACATCTAGGGTATTGACCCTAAGGAGACAAATATTTTCTAGTAGGCAAAGAGAGGGTGAAAGTGCTCATGCATTTATCTTGAGAGTTAAGTCCCTAAGTGATGATTTAGCATGCATTGATGAGAACATAAAAGATGGTGAAATAGTCCAAGTTATGTTGAATGGTTTGCTAAATGAACATGCTAACCTTGTGCAAAGTTTTGCCATTCAAAGAGTCTTGCCAAGTGTGGTTGACTTGCAAGAAATCTTATTGGCTGAAGAACATAGGTTGCAATCAAAGCTTGATGGTGCATCCTTGCAAGGTGGAGGTGAAGAGGCCTTCTTCACAAAAGGCAAATTCAAGGGCAAAGGTAAAGGCAAAGGGAAATGGTCCAAAGGTGGTAACTTTGATCATGATGATCACTCTTCCTCTTCCTCTTCTACTAAGAACAATAAGTCAAAGTTCAAGTGCTTTTATTGTGGGATAAAAGGTCATTTTGCAAATGAATGTTATAAGAAGAAAAGAGAGCAAGGAGAGAGGCAAGGAAATCTTACAATAGATGAGGAAGAACATAACACATGTGAATCACTTGTTATGACTTCAAGTTTGTTAGCCAACATAGATGATAATGATCCTTGGTGGATTGATAGTGGAGCCTCATCTCACATGACAAGACATAAGGAATACTTTACATCCTTATTGTCTTATGAGGGAGAAGGTAACATCATCTACACTGCAAATGATGGTCAATGTGACATCAAAGGCATAGGCACTATTCCTATTTCCCTTTCAACAAATAGGAAAGCAAATCTTGAAAATGTTTTGTACATTCCTTCAATCACTAAGAATTTGCTTAGTGTAAGTCAAATGATTGACAAAGGACTTGATGTGGAGTTCATTGGAGATGCATGTTTGATAAGTAAATGTGGATCCTTGATTGCTCAAGGTAGGAGGCATGGTAAACTTTTCAAGCTTGATGCATGTGTGATCTCTAATCATGAAGGATGTATGGCTAGGGAGCAATTGACAAACCAAGAAGTTTGGCACAAGAGGTTGGGCCATCCCAACTTCAAATCTTTGGAGGTAATGGCAAAGAAAGAGCTTGTTCTTGGTCTCCCTAAAAGTCTTGTTGCAAACAATAGTGTTTGTGAACATTGTGCCTTGTCCAAATCTCATAGACTTGCTTATTCTAGATCTACTTCTAGATCTAAAGAAGCTTTTCAACTTGTGCATTCTGATATTCATTCTTCTAGTACAACAAGCAATGGTGGGGCAAAGATGTATGCAACTTTCATTGATGACTTTAGTAGGTATACTTGGATCTATCTTCTTAAAAGTAAGGATGAAGTGTTTGCTGCATTTGTCAAGTTCAAGAATGAAATGGAAAACCAATTCAATACAAAGATCAAATGCTTAAGATCTGATAATGGAGGGGAATACACCTCAAATAGGTTCAAAGACTTTTGTATAGCACATGGGATTAAGAGGGAGATGTCTAGTCCTAGGACTCCACAACAGAATGGAGTGGCCGAGAGGAAGAATAGAACCCTTTGTGAATGTGCCAAGGCAATGAGACTACATGCTAATCTTGCTAAGTCTTTTTGGGGGGAAGCTTTAGCATGTGCTAACTATCTATGTAATAGATGGACAAGTGCTTCCTTGGATGGTAAAACTCCTCATGAGGTTCTTTATGGTAGAAGGCCGAGTGTCAAGCATTGTAGGATCTTTGGATGTACATGTTTTGTCAATATCACACTTGATGATAGAACTAAAGAAGATCCTTCATCAAAGAAGGGTGTGTTTGTTGGCTATAGTGAAGTAAGCAAGGCTTACAAAGTGTACATTCCTTCTACAAAGAAAGTTGTCATAAGTAGGGATGTCATCTTTCATGAAGAGAATGTTTCCAATGTTGTTGATGTTGATGTTGATGTGCCTACTAATCATCATGATGTGCAAGATGTCTTGGATGAAGATGGAGATGCCACTCCAAAGCAAACTTCAAGGAAGACTCAAAGGCAAAGGGCTAAGCCATCAAGGCTAACCTATGATGAAAAAGGAAAGCAAGTGGTGGACAACTCTAACTTTGCTTTTCTTACCTCTTTTGATGAACCAACTTGTGTAGGTGAAGCAATTCAAAAGAAGGAATGGATCCAAGCCATGGATCATGAGCATCAAGCACTCATCAAAAGCAACACATGGAGGTTGGTAAAGCTTCCAAAGGACAAGAAGGCAATTGGTTGTAAGTGGATCTTCAAGATCAAGACAAATCAAGATGGATCAATCAACAAGTACAAGGCAAGGTTGGTGGCAAAGGGGTATGCTCAAGAATATGGTATTGACTATGATGAGACCTTTGCACCCGTGGCAAAGATGGTAACTATTCGAATCCTAATCTCTCTTGCAACTCTTTATGATTGGGATATGTGGCAAATGGATGTTACTAATGCCTTCTTGAATGGTGATCTTGAAGAAGATATTTACATGGAGCAACCCGAGGGCTATGTTTCACATGATGAGCCTAATCATGTGTGCTATCTCCAAAAGAGTTTGTATGGGCTAAAGCAAGCACCAAGGAGTTGGTATGCTAAGCTCAATTCCTTCTTACTTTCTCAAAACTTTGTTATGAGTGAGTATGATCATTCTCTCTACTTTAGATTGAATGAAAATGATATCACTTTACTTTTGATCTATGTTGATGACATTATCTTAAGTGGTGGTAACAATCTAGATATAGATGAAATCAAGATGGCACTCAAAAGAGAGTTTGAAATTCAAGATCTTGGTAAACTTCATTATATCTTAGGAATAGAGATTATTAGAACTTCTAAATCTACATTCATATGTCAAGAAAAGTATGTTAACTCTATTCTAAAAAGGTTTCATATGGAAGATTGTAAAGTTGTTTCTACTCCTATGGAATCAAATGTAAAGCTAACTACAAGAAGTAATGAAAGATCCTTCAAGGACATTACTCTCTATAGAAAGCTAATAGGATCTCTTATATGGTTAACCATCACAAGACCTGATCTAAGCTTTGTGGTTGGTAAACTAAGTCAATTTATGCAAGATCCTAGTGAGGCTCATTGGAAGCTAGGAAAGAGAGTACTTAGATACATCTCGGGATCTAGAGATTTTGGCATCTTGTATGGAGGTACTACACCTAACCTTTGTGGATTTTCAGATTCAGATTTTGCAGGTGATCAAATGGATAGGAAGTCAACAAGTGCCTTTGCAATCTATCTTGGAGATGGAGTGGTCTCATGACTATCAAAGAAGCAACCAACTATCTCTCTATCTTCCACCGAAGCCGAGTACAAGGCATTAACAACATGCACCAAGGAGATTCTTTGGATCAAGAGGATGTTATTGGATCTTCACTTGCTGGAACCAGAGAAGACTCCAATCATACTTTGTGATAACCTTTCAGCCCAAAGCTTGGCAAGCAATCCTGTTTTTCATGCAAGGAGCAAGCACATTGAGATTGCTCACCATTTTGTGAGAGATCAAGTCATTGCCAAAGAGGTGGAGCTTCAACATGTCTCTTCAAAGGAGTGTGTGGCTGATATCTTCACCAAACCATTGGGAAAGGACCTATATTTAATGCATAGATCTAATCTTGGAATGTGCTCAAAGACTATGTTGAAACTAGCATCCAATGTTGAAGAGGGAGTGTGAAAATTGTCAACATTTCCTAGCTAGTTTGAGGCCTAAATTGGCTAAAATTGTAAATAGTTTTGGTTCTGGAGTTTTGCACGTGTGAACCAGGCCACAATGTTTTTATTTACTGTATTTTTTCAGTATGATGAAGTGTCAAACTTCATACCCTTCAAAATGAGACCATTTTGATGTATTTTGGTCATATAAGCCATTTTTAGCTATTTTTCCTATATAGGGAATATCTAGGGTCAAGTACCTTCTAGAGAGAGGAGAGAGAGTCATCTTCCTCATCCATAAATAGTAGGGAAGTCGTGGAGAACAGGTTGGAGAAACCTTTTGTATGCTTCATTGAGATCAATAGATCATTGTCATTGTTTCTTCCTCCATTGAGAGCATTGTTGTGTGTATTGTCTTCAAGCTATTGTGTATGATCTTAGGTGCTTTCCAAAAGTGGTAGGCTGATGTATTATGGACTGTATAATGCTATTTTGGGCCGCACTTGATGTTTATGGAAGTTTCCATTTGTGATAAATGCTTTTTGATCAAGTTCTTTGCATTCTAGGTAGCATAGAATGTGTTGCCAATTCCTAGCTTATGTAGTTTGGAGTGCAAGCATTCAAGCCAATGATCTTGGAGTTTAGATCCACTTAGGATCTGTATTTTTCACAGCCAACCCCCGTTTGTGATTCCGGGTAGTATGCACTGAATCCGATGGGTTCCAAGAACTATCCTTGAAGCCCTTTTTGGGAAGTGACTTAAAACGGTCATTATAGACTGAGAAACTACCCGTTTCACATTTGGTCTATTCCTATAGGCTCCCCGCAAGATTACCCATTGGCCAGAATCGAAAGCTAGTGAAGCTGACACCGTTCGAAGAAACTGGGGTTGAAGGACGGAAGAATGCAAAACTAGTCCATTTTTCATGCCCTAATCGCGTTGTTTCCGGCATAAAGGCTTTTTTGGAGCAAAGGACGTTGGATTTGAGCAGGATTAGATCTGTTAGGTCCGAAATAGGCTCACAAACCTGTGGCCACCCCTCATTTGTGATTCCGGGTAGTATGCACCAAATCCGATAGGTTCCGAGAACTATCCCTGAAGCCCTTTTCGGGAGGTCACTTGAAACGGACTTTATAGACTGAGAAACTACTCATTTCATGTCTAGTCTATTCCTACAAGCTCCTCGCAAGATTACATATTGGCTGGAATTGAAAGCAAGTGAAGCCAAAACTATTCAAAGAAATCGGGGCCGAAGGATAGAAGAATGCGAAACTAGTCCATTTCTCATGTTCTAATCACGTTGTTCTGGCATAAAGACTGTTTTGGGACAAAGGACGTCGAATTTGAGCAGGATTGGATCTGTTTGGTCCGAAATAGCCTCACAAACCTATGGCCACCCCTCGTTTGTGATTCCGAACAGTATGCACCGAGTCCGATTGATTCCGAGAACTATCCCTGAAGCCCTTTTCGGGAGGTCACTTGAAACGGATGTAATAGACTGAGAAACTACTCATTTCACATTTGGTCTGTTCCTACAGGCTCCCCGCAAGAGTATCTGTTGGCTGGAATAGAAAGCTAGCAAAGCCGACAATGTTCAAAAAAATCGGAACCGAAGGACGGAACAATGCAAAACTAGTCCATTTCCCATGCCCTAATCGCGTTGTTTCCGGCTTAAGGACTGTTTTGGGACAAAGGATGTCAGATTTGAACAAGATTGGATCTGTTTGGTCCAAAATAGGCTCAGTAACCTGTGGCCATCCCCCGTTTGTGATTTCGAACATATGCACCGAATCTGATTGGTTTCGAGAACTATCCCTAAAGACCTTTGCAAGAGGTCACTTAAAACAGACGTAATAGACTGAGAAACTACCCGTTTTACCTCTGGTCCATTCCTCAAGGTTTCCCGCGAGATTGCCCACTGGCCGGAATTGAAAGCTAGTGAAGCCGAAACTGTTCGAAAAAACCGGGGCCGAAGCATGGAACAATGCGAAACTAGTTCATATCTTGTGCCTAACCGCATTGTTGCCGGCCTGAAAATTGTTTTGGGGCTAATGACATCGGATTTGAGCAGGATTGGATATGTTTGGTTTGTAATAGGCTCACAAACCTGTGGCCACCCCCCGTTTGTGATTCCGGACAGCATGCACCGAATCCAATGGGTTCCGAGAACTATCCCTGAAGCCCTTTTCGGGAGGTCACTTAAAACGGACGTTATAGACTGAGAACCTACATGTTTTATGTCTGGTCTTATACTACAGGCTCCCCGCAAGATTACCCATTGGCCGGAATCGAAAGCTAGTGAAGCCGACACCGTTCAAAGAAATCAGGGCCGAAGGACAGGACAATGTGAAACTAGTCCATATCCCATGCACTAACCGTGTTGTTTCCAGCATGAAAACTTTTTTGAGACAAATGACGTCGGATTTGAGCAGGATTGGATCTGTTTGGTCCATAATAGGCTCACGAACCTGTGGCCACCTCCCATTTGTGATTTCGGACAGTATGCACCGAATCCTATGGGTTCCAAGAACTATCCCTGAAGCCCTTTTCGAGAGGTCACTTAAAACAAATGTTATAGACTAAAAAACTACCTGTTTCATGTCTAGTCTGTTACTACAGGCTCTCTGCAAGATTACCCATTGGCCGAAATCGAAAGCTAGTGAAGTCGACATCGTTCAAAGAAATCGGGGCCGAAGGACAGAAGAATGCGAAAGTAGTCCATTTCCCAAGTTCTAATCGAGTTGTTTCTGGCATAAAGACTGTTTTGGGGCAAAGGATGTCAGATTTGAGCAGAATTGGATCTGTTTGGTCCGTGTAGGCTTACGAACCCCTGGCCACCCCCCCATTTGTGATTCCGGACAGTAAGCAATGAATTCGATCGGTTCTAAGAACTATCCCTGAAGCCCTTTTTGGGAGGTCAGTTAAAACGGATGTTATAGATTGAGAAACTACCTGTTTCACGTCTAGTCTATTCCTACAGGCTCCCCGCAAGATTACCCATTGGCCGAAATCGAAAGCTAGTGAAGCCGATAATGTTCATAGAAATTGGGGCCGAAGGACGGGACGATGCGAAACTAGTCCATTCCCATGCCCTAATCGTGTTGTTTCCGGCATAAAGACTGTTTTGGGACAAAAGACGTTGGATTTGAATAGGATTGGATCTGTTTGGTCCGAAATAGGCTCACAAACCTATGGCCACCCCCCACTTGTGATCCGGATAGTATGCACCGAATTCGATGGGTCCCGAGAACTATCCCTAAAGCCCTTTTTAGGAGGTCACTTAAAACGGACGTTATAGATTGAGAAACTACATGTTTCACGTCTGGTCTATTCCTATAGGCTCCCCGCAAGATTACCCACTGGCCGGAATCGAAATCTAGTGAAGCTGACATCATGCGAAGAAACCGAGGCCGAAGCACAGAACAATACGAAACTAGTCCATTTCTTGTGCCCTAACCACATTGTTTCCGACATGAAAACTGTTTTGGGACAAAGGACGTCAGATTTGAGCAGGATTGGATCTGTTTGGTCTGAAATAGGCTCACTAACCTGTGGCCACACCCCGTTTGTGATTTTGGATAGTATGTGCCGAATCCAGTTGGTTCCGAGAACTATCTCTGAAGTCCTTTTTGGGAGGTCACTTAAAACAGACGTAATAGACTGAGAAACTGCCCATTTTACGTCTGGGCTGTTCCTACAAGTTCCCTGTGAGATTTTCCCCTAGCCGAAATCGTAAGCTAGTGAAGCCAACACCGTTCGAAGAAACCGGGGCCGAAGCATGGAACAATGCAAAGGTAGTCCATTTCCCATGCCCTAACCACGTTGTTTCCGACATGAAAACTGTTTTGGGACAAATGACATTAGATGTGAGCATGATTGGATCTGTTTGGTTTGAAATAGGCTCACAAACCTGTGGCCACCCCACATTTGTGATTCCGGATAGTATGCACGATTGGTTACGAGAACTATCCCTGAAGCCCTTTTCGGGAGGTCACTTAAAACATACGTAATAGACTGAGAAACTACTTGTTGCACGTCCGGTCTGTTCGTACAGGTTCCCCGCAAGATTGCCCACTGGCCAAAATCAAAAGCTAGTGAAGTCAGCACCGTTCAAAAAGACGGGGGTCGAAGCACAGAACAATGCAAAACTAGTCCATTTCATGTGCCCTAACCACATTGTTTCCGGCATGAAAACTGTTTTGGGACAAATGACATCGGATTTGAATAGGATTGGATCTATTTGGTTTGTAATAGGCTCACAAACCTATGGCCACCTCCCGTTTGTGATTCTGGATAGTATGCACCAAATCCGATGGGTTCCGAGAACTATCCCTGAAGCCCTTTTCGGGAGGTCACTTAAAACGGACGTTATAGACTGAGAAACATACAATATTAGTTGCCGACTCACCATACAAAGCATGTATGAACAATCCATTCAATTGTATTTTCTTAAAAACATTTGATGGATATAATGATGACAATTACTCAATGATGTGTTGTGGACATATTTGGAGAGATTGAAAATGACTTTTGATGTTCAAACATACATCAAATGAAATCATATCGGTCAATGACAAGTTGTTGAGAATCACTCCCTTTATGGTTATTTGAGACCTGTAATTGAAAAATTTCAATGGAAATCCAAATCTTCACTATGTCAAAGTGGTGTTTCACTAGATGTTGCAGTATCAAAAGATCAATACAAAGCAAATGTCTAATCCATATACGAGGAACTTGATGCCGAACAGATAGAGCTATTATACGGTATTGCATTGGTCTATCCTTACTGGAATTCAAAGATATTGTCACTAGGTGAAGCACTTACTTTTGCAATGCATTTGGGTTTGAAGAAAGAGCAATTTTCTGAACAAGATGCAAGAGATTATATCAAATCTCTTGTGTTCAGGTGGAAAAAAGAAATGGGAACTTGATTCCACTATCAAAATCACCAACTTGTGTGTGCGCAAACATTGCCAACTATTTCAAATTTGATACCTTATTCATATGAGCTTCACAAATGATTTGTGTTTTGTGCAATGTACAATATTATAGTTTTAAAATAAAAATTCCAATTTTTATATGCAAAGTGTTGTGAATATGTTCTTTTTATAAATGAGATAAATCTATTTTTTTTCATGGATTTACACAATCAATCCCCATGGAAAAAAATTCTATCAAATACGTTATTTGCTATTTAGAGATAAGAATTTTGTATTATTATTTTCATTAAACTTGAATTATATTTGAAGAGGTATCTCGAAAACAAACATTTAAATGCATGGATAAAAATTTGTCATAAAGTTTATGATTTATTTTTTAACAATAAATGGAGTAAGAAAAAACAAACTTCCCAAGACCACAATAAGCGCGATACAAGAAAGCAATTCTTTCATAAAAATTTATTTGGAGACACACACACACAATAATGCACCATTTTTGCATGCATTTGTAAACTAAAAACTAGTATAAAACTATCTATAATTAATTTTTTTCGAAGGACTAGAATGAGAATGAGACTTGCACAAGTCTCATTTTTATTAAACATGTCTTAGAATGAAAAGATAGGGACATGTCTGATGGACCTCTCCAACTGAGGAGACCCTGTCCATTTTCCATTCAAGATCACCTTAGTTGTGGCATCCCTCAATAGCATAGAGATGGAACCAATGAAACGAGGGCCAAAGCCTAGACTCGTGAGAATATCCAAGATGAAGCCCCACTCCATCTTGTCATAGGCTTTATCCAGATCCACCATCATGAAAATCATCTTGTCCCCTTTTCTTTCAGTTGAAGCCATTTCCTCCCAAAGGCTATAGATAACCTCCTGTATGTGTCTTCACGGGACAAAACCTTTTTGCTCCTCTCCCACCCATCCTGGTAGCCTAGATTTCATTCTATTTACAATTGTCTTTGCCAAGATTTTGTACCCCGTGGTTAGCATGCTAATAAATCTCTAATTTTTTAGGACCTTCTTGGAGCCCTTCTTATGAATCAACTTTATAATTCCTTGGTTCATCATCCTTGATAGACTACCTTTCTGTAAGGATTCTTCCCATACCTGGAGAAGAAGGGGGGCAATTTCTTCTTGAAAGAGAAGGTAAAATTCAGCACCTAGCCCATCCACTCCCGGTGCTTTCCCTCTCTTCTGCTCTTTGATTGCTTGCTGAATTTTTTGAAGAAAAAGAGGTTCTTCAAGTCTAGCCATGTGCTCATGTGAGACCACTCTAGGCACCACCTCTAGAGTCTTCATTCTTGTCTTTTCCTTCTACTCATCCACTATCTCCTTTTTTCCCATGAGGCCCTGAAAGTAACTCAAAATGATGTTTTCGTTCTCCTCCTCATCCCTAGCATACTCCCAATTCTCTTTTTTCAGAAGGGGGATTTGGTCCATCTGTTGTTTTACTTTTAGTGTTTTGAAGACCTCCTTAGCAAGTCTATCCCCCTTGAAGAAATTTCTGTAGATGATCTAGGCTCTCTTCCTCCAGGGCTTTAAGCTTCAGCCACTACTTCAGCTCCCAAATCCTCATTGCCCTCCTTAACTTGAGCCTCCAGGTCTCTTACTTTCTTGATAAGTGTTGCTCTTGCAATTCTCCATCTCAGAGAGATTTCCTTGTTGAGTTTGGCAAGGTAGCTCTGGGTAGCCTTGATTGCACATATCCATCTTTTTGTGGGTGATCCTATCATGCTGTAGGCCCTTTTCCAAATGTCCTAGATGCTTTCTTTGGTGCCCTTCTTCTCCAGCAGTTTAGGAAACCATAACTCCTAGGCCTTGCTTCTTGTGCAAGAGTGAACGTGATGGGCTTGTGATTTGAGAAGAGGAAGTCTTGATAGCTCTGATACTCCATGATGTCCCACCTGTCTCTCAAGTCTTCAGAGAGGTATCCCCTATCTAGTCTAGCTGTCTTGAGGTTTTCCATGTTTTGTTGATTAGACCAAGTGAATTCCTCATCTCCTTGCAATTCTACCAGATTGAGGTCAACCCTTAGTTTCAGCCATTTCTCCAACTCTAGGCCCCTTGTAACATTTTCTTTCCCTTTGTATTTGTCTCTCCTGAATTCAACCATGTTGAAATCCCCAATAATGACTAAATCTCTTCGTATTTCAGCCAGTCCTTCCCATAAAACTGCTCTCACAGGTGGGGTGTTTCTAGCATACACAAAAATAGAAATTTGTTGTATGTTTGCCATCCTCCAATGTGATAGAGACCCAATCATGATTTCCTCTCTTCTTGACTTCAAGAATCCTGTCTCTCAATGATGAAAGTGTGCCCACTGCAATTCCTCTTGAACTTCTGCCAATCATAATCTTTGGAAATAATCTTGAGGTTGTGTGTAGGTCCTCTTTGTCTACCTTCACCTCTTGTAAGCAGATGATCTCCGGTTTTAGCATGTTATTCGACATCCAATTCCTCCAAGCCCTTGTCTTTTGCATCTCTGTGAGGCCCCTAGTGTTGGCTGGGAGGATCTTCAAAACAACCTAATGAGTTTTTGTTGGGGTGCCTCTCTCCCCTACCTTCTTCTTCCCCTTCCTCTTTGGTGTTGTGTAAGGTGATTGGACTTCTTGGCCCCTCTTACTACCTGTCAACCTAACCAATATCATCAGGGAAGATCCCTCTGTGGAGTACTTGTCATAATTTGAAGGTCAGTCCTGCCACTGGGTGCCTCATCCTCCAAGTTTATAGCCTCCCTGGGCTGTTTTCTGGTAATTTTCACTGACTGAGTTTCCTATTTTTCTCCCAAACTTCTCAAAAACCCATTGTATGGCCTATTACCAAGAGCTAGCAAATTTTTGTAGAAGACTGTTCCAATTTTTGTTACAACTGTTTCCCAACCAAACAGTCAGAAACTGTGTTTTCTTTGCAGGGGGTATTTCTAGCCAGTTTTTGCCCTAGATCTTCAACTTCACTTTGGGAGGGGGTGTGCTAAGTACTTGGGGCTAACTTGAAGTCTATTTTTGCCTTCTCAGAGAGCTCTTCAGGCCTGTTATCATCTGTAGAGGCCTCCATCAAAGGACCAAAGTAGTTCGAGGTGTTGAGGGGGGGTGTTTTTGCCTCAAAAATAGCGTTTTCCTCTTTTCCTTGCTCTTTTCCTTTCCGCATCTCCCTGGGTCCTTGTTCTTCCTCATTTAGGGTCTCTTCCACCTCTTTTCCACTTGTTGGAGTGCCCTCAATATGTTTTCTTCTTAGCTAGTCAGGAGGAAAGTATCTCTAAGTATCAAAGCTTACTCTTCCTCCTCTACGCCTCTAGATAGTCGAGAGTTTCTCCTGCCTCTAAAGGTTATGAATCCCTCATCATCACTTTCCTTCCCATACTTCTTTTCCCATTCTTTTTCCCAGGCTTTGGCATCAGGTTCCCTCTTTGTCTTTGCATCCGGTTTGTTGGGGCAGTTTTTTACCACATGTCCTCTTTGTCTACAGTAGAAACATGCGTCAGGATGGTTCTTGTAATTGACCCTGATCTTGGTGGAGTATGATAAGCCTGCAAGTCTAAGAGTTGTGAAAAGCTCTTTTATCAGGTCCACTTCTACTAAATGCCTTTGGAAACCACTTAGGGTTATATCCATCCTCTTTCTTTTGGGCAATCAGCTTGCCAATAGGAGCTACTATGTACTTCAGGTGCTCTCTCAGGTGGCAATGAGTTCAACCCACATTGGCACCCTTGATGGCTTCTTCCTTTCTGGGTGAAAGGTTGGATCGTACTCAAAGAGAAAGATGGGAGAAGCTCTGCATTCCAAGGACCTTTTGCTAAAGCTCTTTTGGCACTCACTTTATCCTGGAATACAAAATAGAAATAGTTTTTGGGCAAAAATTGAGCTTTGGATAACATAATACCTTTCATCTCCCATTGGAAAGTGCTCCACCTCTTCAGCTCTTCCAATGGAGGTTTGGGTCCCATGCAAAGCCCCAACAATGCTCTCTTCATGTGATTTTCCAGCGCTTACTTCTCTACTGCAAAGGGGATGGAGACAAGAGGTTCCTCAATGCCATCCTTAGCTGGAGTGAAACCTGGAGAGAAGTCCCCATCTTCCTTGGTCTTCTCTTTCAGCCTTTCCTCCCCTCTTGAGGCAACCTTTTTAGGTGAAAGTGGTTCCTTTGAGTCCAAATCCATCTCCTCATTAGCCCATCTAGTTTGCTTTGGGCCTTGTTCTAACCCTATCTCAACCTAGGGCTCTCTTTTCCTTCCTCAGCTACATGGTGTTCCTCTTCTGGTTTAGAGGCTTCTTCTAGTTCTTTTTCTTGAATCTCTAGCTGAAAGGTTTGCTTGGCTTCCTTGCTTAGCTTCCACTTTCCGAGCTCATCAGCCATACTTTTCTTGAGTCTTTGTTTGTGCTCCTTTATGGAAGAATGGATGGAAGAATGCCCAAAGCTTTCATTTTGCTGCTTGCTTTCCTGTTCTTTGTTGAGGTAAATCTCCAGGAATTTCAAGAAATCATCTTCCCTCTCTCCTTGAAACTATTCTT
The DNA here is from genome assembly GCA_029204225.1 of Diphasiastrum complanatum. NCBI lineage: Eukaryota > Viridiplantae > Streptophyta > Lycopodiopsida > Lycopodiales > Lycopodiaceae > Diphasiastrum > Diphasiastrum complanatum. The sequence continues at coordinate 21,007 of MU834390.1, read as the reverse complement.
GGAGCTCAATGAGTGCTTGCTTGAAGCTCTTTTCCTCTCTCAGTGGGGTGGCTACACTCTTGCTTGTGATGCCCTGGTGTGTAGTAGCTTCTTTCCTACTAAAACCTTGCCCATCCTCAACTTCTTGAGATGGCCGTGGAGGGAAAACTCCTATATCTTTTGATCCAAAACACATCTGCAAAGTCGCTCCGGTCATAATTAAGACAAGAAATTACCAACATTTTCTTTTTTTACATAAAATCGATCCGATGGTTAGATTGTGCATGACAAGCTTTTGAAGCATGTAAAACCTGTTTTCTAGCGCCTCTAAATCTTGCTAGAAAACTTACTTCAATAATCTCTCCTACTTTATCTCTCATTGTGCATTATCTTAGTCTATGTGATAAGATCCAAGCTAATAGTCTCCCATTCCCAACAACAAAGCATCACAACGGAGATAACAGCTGCAAGAACTACATTTGCAATGTTGTTTTGTCTTGCAAGCCATGATGGCTACAAAATTCACAATTAAGCTTGTTTGGAGGCTACAGCTCATAGTTTTCTACAAGTGAAGAGTCTATGGATAGCTCAAAGGCAACACAAAGGGATTGACAACAATGTACGATTTTATTTTTTAAACTACTCATTTTCAGCTTGTAAAATTTTTATTTTTTTTGAGGTAAAAACGAAGTAAATACTCATCTCTTAGTCAAAACTTGTCAAGTAAGTTACTATTGGATCTGAACTAGTAGGGTGATCTTATTAGTAGGAATAGGCACCAACAAATTTGGAGAAAATAGATCAAATATTGTTTTCTCAAGTTGTTTGCAATTTTTGGGAACCTCCGTATGGTTCATTCTCGATTTTTGAGTCACAAGAACATTGAAATGAAACCACCTTCATCGTGCATCATCTCATCAACTCCAAAAATGAATGTTTGATTTCACACCGAAACTCTAGTAACTCCAAGAATAAAAACTAGCTCAATTTTGACCTCAAAGACATTTCTTGAGTCATGTATTTACGAATGCTTGCATTTGTCTCTAATACAATGCTGAAATTCATGAGAGGACAAAAACACTTGATTTCAGGCATAGATAACGACTCATATTCCACACATCAATCTTGATCAAAACTAGCAAAATGCATCGATCTTGACGTAACAACACATCAAATATGGATCAATCACTTCAGCCTTGGACCCTAGCCTTGTTCCCTACTATGTTGCAAGATTACATTAAACATCAATAGTAGATACTTCACATGACTCAAGTTTCCTGGTATTGAAGGAAACACTCAATGGCACTCCATTACTTAGTCAAAGATCATGCAAATACATATATGATCAACTCAAATTTTCATATTAAATGGTTTTTAAATTCCATAAGTGTCTAACTTTAACATTCATTACTACAAAGTAGGTGATTTGTTGACTTTTGTTGACTCATCATGGACTAGTCACCTACCACTATTTAAATGGTCTAATTTTTAAGGACTCGATTCTTCTCACTAGAAAATAGTAGATTTGAGCTTCCATAACACTTGACACATATTTGATAGAAAATTATTGTAGTAAGATGATCAGATTCTGATACCAAATGTTAAAAATAACACCAGTCATTTATCATATGACTGATATTTGGAATCATTTAGTTCTTTGGTTGTCAACTAATACTGTGACAAGAACTATAGTTTTGATGCGAAAGAATACTATACTTCTCAAGTACTAAATGAATTCACTTTTAAATGTGTGATAATTGAGCGCTTAGAGATATGTTTTAAATAACTATTTACATAATTGACTTACATACAATCAAGTATCACTCTAGAAAATAGTGAAATTACTTGTGGTCTACATGTGACACATGTGACAGACACTCATGATACATAGATTAATCCAATGTGTCACAGATCAACATGTGTTGAAAGATTGCAATTTAATGCTCACTCACCCTCCACTCTATTTTTACATACACAACACACACACCCTCCACTCTGTTCTTACACAAACACATTGACCATTCCTTCTGTTATCCCTTTTCTCAAAACAAAAATGAAATCCAAAAACTAATTCTTTCTCTCCATCTTTACACATAAAATCTCGCTCAAGAAAAAACCCCCCCCCACACACACAATACTCTCTCTCTCTCTCTCTCTCTCATTTTCTTTTTCACACAAGCTCTCTTTTGACAATTCTTCTCAATCAGATTTTACATCTTTTCTTACACACATTTTCCTCTCTTCTCTCTATTTCCCTCATTATCTCTTTTCTAAAAAACAAATAACAAACCATAACTATATGTTTTCAAAAGTTCTCTCATTCGCATTCCACTCCACCTCTATTTCTCTTTCTCTTTTCCTCACATTTTCTCTTTCTCTTTTTGATTTTTTCTTTTCAAAATACCAAAACAAATCATAACTTTCTCTATTCACAATTTCTTTCAATCACACTTCACTTATTTACTTACACATAAACACAATATCTCTCATTCTCTGTCTCTTTCCCTCACAATTTCTCAAAACCACAAAACATAACCAAAACAAACCATAACAATCTATTTTCTCAAAACCAAAAACCATAAGTAAAATAAACCAACCTACAAGGAGAATCACTTCTAAAACACTCCCAAAATCGCTCTAGTGCCAATCACTATCCTATAATTAGAAGTAAATTAAAAAATGGCTTCGCTGGAGTAAAAACTGGACATAGTGTCAGAATCTTACAAATAATTTATCTGTTGGATTGTAATATCCCTATCAAAAGATACAAATCTCAAATTACCAAGGTCATGGATCATTGACTTGGACGTCATAATCCAATCCTTCAAAAATTCTATCGGAATCTAACATCTAGGTATGGATGTCACCTAGAAAAATAGCTTTCACATGGTTGTGACCTGGGATGTTGGATTCCAATATCATTAGGTGTTAAAATCCGATGTCCAATTTAAAAATTGATTAACGCTCATTGACGGATGATTTTGGAGTTTCTTTCTAGACAAGTTTGAAAGATCTACCAGATTTTGACGTGTCGAAATCCAAAAGAGTTTAAAATTTTTTCAAAATCCATCGAAAACGCATGTCGGATTCTATGTGTCTTGTTGTAGTGAGGTAGGAATTCTAGCTATTTTGAGAAATTTATATAGAAGGCATGAATGTATAGCAAGTGCAGCTACATTCCTTTTAAGAGTGATCTTCCTCTATGGGGTGTGTCCCTTAAAAAACAGAAGATGTTAATGACTTGTATATATAAAAGAATGATAACTACTTTAATTAACTGGTTTGAAATACAAAAACTATCAATAGCTTAAATTGGTTACATGGGATTCATAGAGCATGAATGATACTTCAGTCAATTATAGCCTCAAGGTCGTAGAGATCTGATATACAAATGTTGGTAAACATTTCTAAACTCACAAGTGATCCATACTCAATTTCAATGATTAAAATAACCTTAGTAGAGTGAGAGCTGCATTTTGAATAACACCACGCATTTCAACAAAAGTTGATTGGCATCTTTGTGACTACATACAAATCAATGTTGACGTTAATTTTCTGCAGTTGCAAAGGAAAGTAATAGTCGGATTGTCTAGATCTAGAATTTGGGCATAGCCTTTGCCGACCAGTCTAGCTTTGTATCGATTCAGCCTTCCTTTATTATCATACTTCGCCTTGAATATCCATTTGATCGATGTGGTTTTCGACCCTCTTATTGGGCTATCTGGAAAGGGGGTGATGCCCATGCACCTAAGCTCAAGTGAGAAGGCAACATCATGTTCCTGAGTAGGCCACCTAAAACGCTCGGGCCAGTGTACAAGCCGTTGGATTGACTGACTCGAAATTCGTCTCTTCGAAAAACACTCGTCCCTCTTGATGACCAAGGACGAGTTGAAAGTTCACTATGAGAATGTAGGCGTCTTGAGGCACACAAGATTTAGAAAATTGTTGTCGTCTTAAGAGAAGCGAAGGTACACCAAGAAACTGAAAGGTCTGTCAGTACATTTGCCATGGGATTGTGCGGTGTGGGTCTAACTCATCATTTTTTAAAACCTTATCTAAAAAAATGGTAGGCATGCTTGTGGGGTCGCCCTCCCCAAATTCAAAAAAGAGCTCTCTCTCTCTCTCTCTCTCTCTCTCTCTCTCTCTCTCTCTCTCTCTCTCTCTCTCTCTCTCTCTCTCTCTCTCTCTCTCTCTCTCTCTCTCTCTCACACACACACACACACACACACACACACACACACACACACACACACACACACACACACACGGTGTGCAACTGAACCTCGTTCTTTGCTCATGCTCTATGTGAAAGATTCAACTAGTTTCATCACATTCTGCAATATTTCCATATTTGGCATATTGAGGCCAAAACTTGTTTTAGACTTAGAGGTTGACTTTTCAAAGTTCATTAGTCTAAAATTCATTTGAATAAACACTTTTTGAAAGTGTGGGAAAGATAGAATGCAGTTTGAGTAGATTCAATTTGAATAAGTTGGGTACATTGAATCTAGACCCAAAATTGGTAGGGTTAGCATTTTGGTGGGAAAGCCAAGTGGCCAAATAGGGTTTGGACCAGCTATAAAAGGATGTAACTCATGGAGAGAGTCATCTTCTCTCTTCTCTGTCTCATTTCATGCTTATACATGGTTCTCTTGGGTTCTACTATCCATTGGTGCACTATCTTGGTGATTGCTTGCAATTCTATGTGTAGAATGATCTATTTTTGTTATTTTTGGATCCACACCTGTGAAATATAGTAGCTTGCTGGTTTTGTACGGATAGAAACAGTACATAATCATTTCATTAAAGTTTGATCAAGTTCTATTAGTGTTTGCATCTCAAATTGTGTGTAGATGCTGATTTTTCTACATTGGTGAAATTGGTAGTGTATTTCTCTTTCTACCCAAAGATCATTTAAGTAGATTGGATCTTAAGGATCTGAAATCTTTCACATGGTATCAGAGCTTGTGTTTCAGGTTATGAAGGAGGAAATCAGATCTATCAATGATTTGGTGAAGATATCAAGTCTAGAGCATGCTAGAGAGGATTCTACACGAAAATCGGATTTTTTGCTTTTGTAGATTGGATCTTTTGTAGATCAAAACACTAAATAGGTCAATATACTTGTTCAATTCCATTTTTTGAATTCACATGCTGGATTTGGCCGATTTTTGGATCATTGGTTCAGCCTAAGTGGTGGCTTATAGATTGCATATCAAATTTTCATCATTTGCATGTAGATTTGGAATAGTCAATTTTTTGTGATTTTGTCAAAACCCTAATTTTGATTGGATCTCTAGATAGTGAGGTTGCTGGACTTCATTTGAGTGTGTTTCAATCTTAGGAAGTGGAAAAAGTCATTAGATTGAGGATAGATCATAGGTTGATCAAGATTCCATGATTCTATGTGTTGATTTGCTTGGATAAGTGCTAGAAGAGAATTTGTGAGATAGTTTCAAATCTTGGTGATTTCTTTTGAAAGCATTTGTTGTTGTTCAAAGGAGTGCTTTGTGCATTGAAACAGGTTGAAAGAGAAGATCAGGTCATTGCTACATGGCAACCTCAATTGGAGTCATGTTGGAAGCCAATGATAGGCTTACCTCAAGTAACTATTCAGTATGGAAAGTGAGGATGGAGTCACTTCTTGAGATGAATGATGTTTTGAATATTGTTGTAGGTTTGGAGGAGAGACCAGCAACACAACAAGATCAATTGAGGTATGACAAGAGGGCCAAGAAGGCTCTACACATGATAAAGATGAATGTTACCAATGAACTTCTCAAGGAAGTTGGTAAGTGCACATTCAAGAAATCACATGTTTAATAAAAATGAGACTAGTTCAATATTTTGAGACTTCAATCATATTTGATAATTATGAGATTTTTTTGTCGAGATTATTCTCATTGAACTCATTCCATGTATTTTTTAACTCCATTTTCTTTTTGCATAAGGTATAAAAAGAACTCCGTGCAAATGGTGTAAGAAAAACCCCATGCAAATGAATATCAAACAACAATCTCATGCTTGCATGAAAGTCTCTCTCTCTCTCTCTCTCTCTCTCTCTCTCTCTCTCTCTCTCTCTCACACACACACACACACACACACATGAAGATTTTAATGTATTCTCATTTTTTTTTTACTTGAATGGGCTTTCTTATTAATTAATAGATTATAGATCATCATTGTTTTTTCTTAAATTGTTTGTTATATATGAATTATATATTAATATTCGATTTGTTTTTATTCTAAAAAATTAGTTTGCATATGTTACAATTATTTTTGATCTAGCAACCATGTTTAAAATATTGTAGTTAATTGGTACATATTCATTGTAATAAAAAATGCATTACCAATAATGTGTATGTTTTATTATTTTCAATCAAGAAAAAATTTATTTGATGTGCATTCTACCTACAAATAATCTTAACATTCATAACTATAATATTATAGTCAACTAATTGAAAATGAGTAGAATTTTTTTTGTATTCATTCATTTTTCATAGGTGTTTATTTAGACAAGTCACAACAATGCAAAAATTGTATTTGGTGTTAAACTTTCTAAATATTATAGCAATTATACTACACAACTCCCTTAGATCGTCACTCTATGATTGTTCTCAAAAAGTAAAAATAAAAATCCAACACAACATAAGTTGGCTATTGAAATACACCAATATAACTGTGATATTTCTCATTGGAACATAAATTAAATTGATGTTGGAAAGAATACTACATGGAATCCAATACTATGTCCATTGTAGACATTGTTTTCATTGACATAAACAACATAAATTGAATTTGAATTTTAAGAAGAATCACCAACTTCAACTATATTAAAGTTTGACTGGACGACTAATGAATTTAACATTTGAAGCTTCAAGCATAATTGCTTTGTTAATCCTCTTCTAGATTCTCATTGTCTTTGATTGACGATAGTGTCAAATTAGCTTGTGCCTTCTCAACAACTTTGGTGGGTATTTTGATGTTCTTCAGTTGATTTGGATGTCGTCTTGGCCGCCAACTCCACAACACAACGGAAATTGGCTCCCAACATTGTGGATCACAAGGATTGCTTCTCCTTTGCTTAGTCCAACAATCCTTATATCTTTCCACATTAGAAGCATTGCCTCTATAAATGGGAGCCCAATATTGAACAAGCACTTTCATGAAGTTTGGTGATGTCTTTTGTTGGTTTACATCCAAAAGGGTAACACCTAGCCAAATTGGGTACAGTTTGTCGTTGGGGCGCACCAGCACAAATTGGTCTTATACACATCAATATGAGGCTTGAATGGCACCTTCAGTTTCTCCTTCAATGGATCACAATAATGTTCTCTATTTTTGTTCTCGCTACCACAATTATCAAGTTGTAAGTAGAGAGTTCTTGGCAATGCTTTAAAGTGACCATTTTCACTCAAAGAATGAACTATGTTCATGGGCGTATCTGTGATTTTTGTTAATGAATTTTCTGCTCTGTTTTGTATTTGGTGGTGAAAATCAAATGCATGCCTCACCAATAGTCCTCAAAAAATGGATTGTTGTGGCACACCACTAAAATTTAGATCGCCTTTTCCCTCCTCATCTGGAAGCTCTAAGTGTCTCAAACATTATGCTAGTGATCCAATTGTAAAATTTGGATAAGAAGACCAATATCCCATTGCAAAATGATTGTATGCACCTTTTCCATGTCCATGTGTTAGCATTCATGTTAAGGATATAGGGAGTTGCATCACACGACTTAAACTTTTTGGATGTGGCTCTAGTCGTGGTATGCATGTCTTCATCTGGTCCATTTTGTCATGTATAATACACAAGTTCTTACTAGGATCACAACAAGCTTTTTGTTCCAAGAATAGGACAAGTTGCGACAACTCATTTGGGCAAGCATATGTTTTCTCCTCTCCATGAATATTCTTGCTCGCTCTCCAACAACCTTTGTGGATTCTAGCCTCATTTTTAATGTCGTGCATATGTCACATTTTGAAAATGGGCTGGATTTGGAAAGGCACACCTCTTTGAATACAGTTATCCAAAGTCTGCTAAACGTAGAATGTGATATGTTTTTTAATCCCAGATTTGTGAGTGTCATGTTTATTTCTCTCAATATGTCTTGTTGTTTGTAGATGCCCGATAGTACTTGTTGTGTTTCTCTCTCTCCATCAAAAGTAGTCTTACTCTTATGTGGCATTTGCTCAACATTGTTATCAACATATTGTTGCATGATTGCCTTTGCCATCTCCACATGCTCCCAAGCTCGCCGAATAGTTCTTGTGTTTCCATGACATGCCTTCCTAGATCCTTGTTCGTATGCAGCTTTGTACCTATGAAATGTAGCCTTCGCTATTCCATGAATAGTATACCATGCCCTTGCACAGATCAAGTCTCCCTGGAATGTTATATAAGATGCTCTCTCTTTTCCTTCTTTTTCTGTGAAGTAAGCAACATGTCATAGACATAAGTAATGCGATCTGATGATCTTTGACCCCAATATTGTCGTCGAGCTTCCTCTATTTGTTTTTTATTGACATATTGGCAACAATACTTATTACAACAATCTTTAGTAGCAACTTCATGAATTTTCTCTGTGGACAAAAGATCATGGATTTTGGACTGTGTCTGCTTGTAGTCTTTTTACGATGTTTGTCGATTGACCACTCTATATTTTCTCTTTTTCTTACATATTGGAGGATGTTTTGGCCCCTCAATATCTTTTTGCATTATTTTCAATATCTCTTGAACACCTTTTTCACTATGCATATTATCTTGATGTTGGGATTCCATACCATCAAAGGATGTTGTATCTAAAAGTGCACTACCATCCTCAAATGTGACTTGTTTGATTGGCCATCTCAAAAGTTGAAAATTCATGTTCTCCAAGTTACTACCATCACATGCTAAATTATTATCCATGTTGGTATGGATTGTGGAGATTGTGACACCTACATGTTCATCTCCAAGCTCTTTGAATTCTATAGCCTCATAGGGGAATGCCAACAAGATATATCCCTCAGCTACAATTTTTGTATGATCCAAGGACCAAAGAATCACTTTTTGATTGAACCATGTATCACGCGTTACTCTTCCTTTTGTAGCATCTTCTTGGCTACTACTTGAGCCCACAAATGAAGCATAGATATTTTGTTTGCCCCGCATGACAGACGATCCAATTGCCTCTTCCAACAATGATGCATCACCACTTGAATATGGCAATAAAACATTGCTAATAATCACTTTCTCAACTACAATTGACACTCTATTTTCTCCAAGAGTGACAAAATGGCACTTCATAGCAGGATCAATAAAGTGGACACTCCCTTCACCGACCACTTTGCCATCAACAAGCATAATCACATTGTCTCTTTCTTGTATCTCAAAAATTCTTGAAAAAAAAAAAATAGAGCACCTTGTTTGAGCCAAATATTAATGGACTATCTAAAATAATATCCTTCATATCACAATGGATAAAAAAATAGTATGGCCATCACTAAGACACATTGCAAATGTTTAAAACTCAGTCTTGTATAGTTCAATTTATGAAATATGCAATTGTCTCTGTTATCCTTATATTTCCAAAACCAGATTTAGGAATACAAAACTCTCGACAACATTGACATGGTTGATAAAAAATAAAATCTTTTATCATGGATGTACTATCAAATATGGTTTGATTAAACTATCCCAATTAGATGCATGTGAGATAATGGATACATCTTCTAAAACTAGCTACATCTACGTATATATTGTTCTCAAGCTGTCACGTACAAGCTTTACTGTCTTTTTTGTCATACGTGATGGAAAGAAACTTTAGCAAAAAAACACATTTGTTACTGAGCAAATGGAAAGAAGAGTGATGGTATCAAGATTGCCATGCTAAAAAGAACTTTGAGTGTGAGCTCGTATGTGTGTGTGTGTGTGTGTGTGTGTGTGTGTGTGTGAGAGAGAGAGAGAGAGAGAGAGAGAGAGAGAGAGAGAGAGAGAGAGAGAGAGAGAGAGAGAGAGAGAGATTCATGGATCATATTTGTCAAATATATAATTGACTAGATGATCTCTTCAATTCAAGCTCCAGTAGTTGATATATGTGTTGAGTTTAGAAGAGAATACATAACATGATTTCGAGCGAGAGAGATAGAAAGAGCTCTCATTCATGGACCTTGACGAATGTTGTTCGTCAAGATCCATGTTTCAACATATGATTTTTATGCATATTTGAGTTTTTAACAATGTGCATGTGGACATATTCATAAGATTGCTTTGGTTCATAGATCTTGACAAATGAGGTCCATCAAGATCATTAATTGGTGTCACAGCCACGATTAGACACATGATTTTATTCAAGGCCTCCAATTGAAAGCCCATCATTCAACTAGTAATAACGCATCCCAAACTTAGTCTTTCCATTGTCATATGTCATGAACATTGGCAAAAAGAATTCCTCCAAATGGACTAAAAATATATACAATAACATTTTGCAAAGAAAACTTTAACATATGAAAAATCTAACAAAGACAATTTATTAACTACATTTTCATAATACGAGTAATTAATAGCTATGTAATATTAACTTAATTTAGAGACCCTTTTTTTTTTTGTATATTGAGTTACACAATTAGTAGGTTATACATGACATATACATCCTTGCAATGCCATCTGACCAACGTCAAGCGAGGAGCAAGCTCCCAAAATGTCGCTACGTAGTGGCTAGGTTTCGAGTATGTGCCTTGCCGATCATAGCCAACAACTCCACCCACACATTGTGTTGCAATGAAAAAGACTTATTTTAGACAGTTGCAAATGTAGACATAGTTCTCTTTACCGATTTGTATGATGCATATGCTCCTCTCTAAGCATATTATAATTTCCGACAATTATCAATGAATTGTTATTTGATCTATTCAATTGCTTTTTTATGCTGCTTTTAGATTTGTGAGTGGTAATATGATTATTTAGAATTTGTTTGGGAATTGATACGATATTGATAGTAGGAGCCTTTGTTTTGTGTATAAGCGATGGATCGAATGACTGATTGAGTGAGGTCATGCTACTTTTGATCCTTCTCAAGTATAATTGTTTTAGGGTTTTTGTCTTGCTAGATGGAAGATGATGCATTACGCATTGTTGCTACTACATTCTGATACACTCGGAATGGTTTTGAGTTTAGGGTTTAGGCATGTGTTTAAGATTTTCAAAGTGGATGTTGATGCCAAGTGGATGACTATTGTGGGGAGGTACGAACATGGGGTTGTAGAACAAGATAAACTAGTAATATATCAATTGGATATGTATATAAGCAAGAAAGGCAAGGGCCTTGGAAATCTATGAGTAATTTATTTGCAAGTTTAGTGAGTTTAGAGTTTAGGGTAGTAATTAAAAAAAGGTAGCACATAGTTTAGGGTTTAGGGTTTAGCGTTCATGGTTTAAGGTTTAGGATTTAGGGTTTATGATCAAGTCATTTTTACATTTTCGTATTTGTAAATAGGAGAATGATTCCATGTTCTATTGTATACATCTTTGAGTTTATATTGCCCAATCTCAAGATTGGTGATATGTATAGTGTAGACTAATTGCATGTTCATGTTATAGATTTTCAATTTTAGCTCATAATTGATGTACTCAATTTCAATCTACACAATAGATCGGAATGGAAAGTTGACCATGCTATCATGGCCATTCACTTCCAGTCCACCTCTCTTATAAAGTACAATTTAAATAGTCCCAAGAATTCAAATATATCTTGGCAATCTAATCAGCAAGCTTGGAAATATTCAACTTGGCCATAGTCTATTGAGTGTACAAATAAAAACGATCAAGATTAATAATGGTATGTGATTGTGTGTGGATTATTGAGCTCGCAATAAGCTCCCAAGAAAAAAAGGATCCGTTACCACATATGAATGATGTTTCAGATCACTTAGGTTTTAATGCTATTGACAGTATTTCTTGGTTTATTGGTTTGAACACTAGTAAGACAAGGACATTTGGCTTTGCATTAGGAGCTCCCATTCTCTGGTCCCTCTGGAGATGGAGGAATTTGCAAATTTTTGGTAGTCCTATACATCATGTCTCTTTCTTAGTGGCCTTTGGGACATGAGTAACAGATACTTTGAGTCTTGTAGGAAAGCTCTTCTAAGGTCAAAAGTATAGAGACTAAGAGTTCATGGTTCCTGAAAGTAGTGGACAGACTTAGAGTCCACCAGTTGTAAAGTACTTTACCATTCTTATAAATAAAATCTGAACTGCTGCTTATTGTAAAAAAAAAAAAAGTAGAAGACAGAAGCCACATTTACAAGTTGTACACTAAAATAGTTAAAAAATGTGATAAGTACAATGGCCATGAGCTTAAGGTGGTCTAGGCAATTTCCACGGAGTTACAGCTACAGGTAGGCATACAGCTAGGCACTATGTGTTTTCTTTGCCCTTTATAAAGGCCACCTTTCAATTGCATTGAACACACCCCCCGGGACAACCCCCCTCCCCCTCTCTCTCGCTCTCTCTCTCTCTCTCTCTCTCTCTCTCTCTCTCTCTCTCTCTCTCTCTCTCTCTCTCTCTCTCTCTCTCTCTCTCTCTCTCTCTCTCTCTCTTTCTCTCAAAATCCGTAATGGATTTTTGGTGACTATTCTGCCCATTTTTGAACAAATTAAAAAGCAAAATAGTCACCTATTTTTTTTAAAAAAAATTTAGTTCAGATTCTGCCTGCATCTGCCACGTGGCAGCATCAGATTGGTCTCAAAAATTTTTAGTGCTAATTTTGCTTGCACCTGCCATGTGGCAGCTAAGGATTGGTTTAAGAAGGGTCTAAAAATCCATTACGCAATGGAAGGGGCCGGGCAGAGGTCCCATTTTGCCCGGTTTGGATTTCCAAAAAAATTTAGACTCGGCCCCTCCGAGCCTCGCCTAAAAAAATTCTGGAAATCCTTACCAGGCAGAATGGCCTCTGCCTGACTCCTTCCACAATACATCTCCTGCTTCTGGAGTGGACGATAACAGACGAGGTCATGATGAAGATGAAAAAAATTTGCCCACCAAGAAGGAATTTTTGGAATTCCGAAAAAAATCTCTCCCAAGGACTCAGTATATCCTCTCCGGAAATGTAGAGGCCATTGGAGGACATGACATTAGTAGAGCAAATATCGTTGAATACCATCATGTCGTAGATTATTCCTTCATGACAATACCATCCGTCTAAATCTTGAAGAGAATAATGATGATAATTAAACAATTTTCTGTAATAGATTTTTGATATATTACAAGGATCTCTCATTTGTTATGAATTTGAATGCCTTTCAAAAAAACGTAACATTTGGTGAGTTTTTAGCTTGTGCTCATTTGTAAAACCACTGAAAAAGTTAAACTAAATATTTATTTCTTGAATTGTGTCCTCCATGATTGTAGCTCTATAAAATGCTCCTCTTGCTTGCCAATGAGATTTTTCCATGCCTTGTGATGACCAGATACTTATGCTCTCATATTCCTTTGCAAAATGAGTTGCATGATGAAGAAGGATGTGCTGCAAATAAGAGTTTTGATTTGTTACATCAGTAAAAAAAATATAAGCCTGAATTAGATTAGTACCAGATAATGATATAGATTAGCACCATGTAATGTGTAACATTGTCTTTTCCCCAACAATCATGTACAAATTTTACAAATGTGGTGCAATGATTTTGCAAAGTCCTCATATCTCTTGAGGATAGGTTTTCTTTTTTGATAACACCTATCAAATGTCATCCTTTTTTTGTCGATGCATTCAATGCGGAAGTGTTGTCCACTAGTCCAAAGAGCGGCCTGCCGCCTATACTGTCATATTGAAAAATGCATATATCAAATAACATATTTTTGAATAATGTGTTACAATGCCAAAGCAATTATTATATAAATAATAAATCATGAGTTTGCGTTAAGAGAATGCCAACTACAACCATGCACAAGATCCCACTCCAAATTTGATATTTGTTTTCCACTCGCACAAGGATCATTCATGGGTTCATATAGCCAAGACATGTTGCATTTATCTGGAGCTTCTCCAATTCAGATGGAAAAGCCTGGCCCCTATGTGACCAACGCCACCGCGTTCTATCAATATTCTATTGATCTTTAGATTTTTCGTATAAATCAATCCAAGATGACAATTCTTCTGTGTTGTATAGCATGAACGTGCAAACCTTGTCTCTCATACACTCAAAAAATTTAGCACGTGTTTCTTTTCCTTATGGCATGCCCTCTTGTTTGTTGCTCTCTCTCTTCATCACTATCATGCCATAGTCTTGGAGGCCCGCTTTGGATTTAATTGTGTCAAGTACTCCGTAATGTAAAACAAATACTCTTGTGCCATGCAATCTTTTGCCATACTACCTTCTACACACTTTTTGGTGAATAAAATCTTTTAGGACTTTCATAAATTGCTCTAAAAAAACATTCATCTTACACTCACAGGGCCCACTGGATCCACCTCATCAAAAAGATGAACCAATAGGTGAATTTGGATGTCCATGAGTGATGGAGGAAGCCATCTCTTGAAAGCACAAACAATCTCAATAGCTTTGAGACACATGCATCCTATATCTTCTATATTTATGTCTTTTGAAGATATCCATCTGCATATTCGTCGCATACAAAAATAGAAATGCATCAATAATATACATATACATGCGAAATGTGCTCATTTGAATGACGTTAAGACTCATGAGCAATACCTTGTAAAGGTCGACAATTCTAAGATAATGTTTCATATACCTTCGGTGAAACACCCTTTCAATGCCACCAAAAATACATGTTGTCAACATAAATAGGCCGAAATATAATTAACATGACATTTGGTGAAGATGCAAAAAATGCGACACTCTGACAAATGCTTTAGGATTCGATTTACAGGGTGCCTCCATTTTCCTAGGGAACCTTTGGCATTTTGTAAGGCCTGTCACAAATCACATGTAAAAACACAGTGTCACGTTTTTCTCCTTTTTCGCTTTTGAAAATTTACTTGTATTTATGCAGACAGTCGAGTTTTCGGCTTGTCTTCTTTTACATATAAATATGCAGACTATGTGACAACAGGAGTAGCATGAATGGAGGTAGACTGAAATAGGATTTAGGAGAGTAGAGGAGATAAATCCAACATCCTTGATGGACTAAAAGATTTTGCTCAAATGTGACACTTGTGGATTAAAGATGGACAAGAGTCAAGGTCAAGATCAACTCGTGCACCGTTCGTGGATTTTGTCAAAGGAAAAGAGTACGCATATAAAGGCAGTTATTCGACATATTCAATTTTCCACTAGATACGCGGGGTCTATAAGAGGGGCATTTACCACAGACGACAAATTATCCGGATTAAAGTCTCACGATTGGCACAAGATGATACAGGTATATGTATTTTGTGTGTTTAATTAGTGACGCATATAATCAAGATTACTTGCATGAAATGTCAGCAAAGGCTGACGTCGTGGCCTTCTCACGCTCATCCCATGCAACTGTGCTAACAGATTTGACAACGACAGCAGCCACCCACGATCTCCTACAAACAGCACATCCACTTTGTACTTTCTTCATCTGCACACTTGTAAAATTGTGTATATATATTGAATACCATTTGTGTATTCTGTAGTGTGTGAAAATAATAGCATGAGAAACTTATCAGAGATAGATGAAGTAGATGCCTTGCACATTGATTCTTTTGTATTGTTAGTAACAAATTCATTCTTTTTATAGATTGAATTAACTTTGTAGAGCATGCGGTTTCGTCTGCTATTTTCTTGTTCTCCACATCATTATTGACATGTATATTTTGCTATACTTAGTCTGATAACAACTCTATTTTGTTCTATGTTCAGATTTGTGTCAATATTGCTATGCTTTTCTACATTCTGTCTGACTCTCTTACTGCTCAATCTAGTAGTCTGTTCTTAGCGAATTATTATTAGTCTAGTTCTTGGCGACTAACATTTGGTCTTGTCTTTCGTGACTGATTATCAGTCGAGCTCAGTCTAGCTCTTCGCAAATCATTCACGACTAATAATTTGTCTAGCTATAAAGGACAAATTATTCTTCTGATGTTTTGTTGCTTAATGTTTGGCTACGTAATCAGATCGACCATGATTTCTATCACTAATGTTCTGTTCGTTTCTGATAGGCGTAGTCATGCTTAGGAAAAAAAGCAATATAGCTCATTCCGCTGACACTTTTCGTTCGAGTTCGTTCCTCATTAGAGTTTCGAGATCGGAGTCTTTTCGTGTTCGTTTGTTTTCAAGTTATTTTAGTTTCTCAAACTCTCACACCCTCTTTCAATTTCCAACATGGTATCAGAGCTATTTTCATAGCCTGATAAGCTTCCACAGTACAAGACTCTACCAGCCGATAGAGTAATTGTCTTCTTGTTCTGTAATTTAGTACCAGATTTTCATATTTAAATCATTGATAGTTTTTCCTATCACCTAGACTAATCTTCCACATGGATTTCCAAGGGAAAGCCAGTCCTATCATGGACAAGCTTGATGGAGCCAATTACCATCTATGAAAATTTAAGATGAAAAATGCACTAATGGCTAAAGAATTGAATGATGTTGTTACAGGTGCAGAAGCGGAGGAACGAAGCCTCAAGTTCCTCAGCTGATTCTCACGTTTTATACACCAACAAGAGCACGACTAAATAGAAGAAGAAAAAAGTCCCGAAGTAATCAAAGCCACAGACCAGAAACCAGCACAACACAAAGAACAATCAAATCCGCAGGCGAAGAAGAAGCTGTTCTGCAGATACTACAAGCGAAACAACCATGAAATTCAAGATTGTCAGATACTGCAAGCAAAGAACAACATCAAGGGGCAGTCGCATCATACAACAGCAAACCTATCAGTTTCCTATAAGTTAACCCATAAGCGATTTGTTTTCTCATACTTCCCAAATCCCTTATAAGTAAAGGTGGTCTCCACCATAGATTCACACAATTTAAATTTGCCTCTTGCTTTCTATTGCAATCAGTAATTTTGTGAGTGAATTGCAATATCTTTTCAAGGATCCATCTCAAAATTTTTCTTTTCTTCTTCTCGAATTTTTTTTTTTAATTCTTATAATTATTTAATTAATTGTTATTTATTGTTTTATTCATTGTTTTTTATTTAGTGAATCGTTTTTATTAAACGCGTATTTATACATGTGTGATAAAAGATCATTCATAATTATGTCCATATTTATGACCACGTGGAAGATTGCGTAGGCGTGATTATCTTTTTAAATTTTAACGGTCTTAATTTAACTCAAGATTATCTTTAGCCACCACTTTTATTTACAAGTGAGTATTGTCAAATCATGCTGCCATGTAATCATCTTCTCCATTGTGTCAGTCTTAAACATTGTAATTTCTATTTACAATTCACACTTTCTTTTTACTCTCTTGCTCTCTATCACTCCTTGTTCAAGTGCTCGCTATCACTCTTCTGTCAATCTGTTGTCACATTTGCGATCAGAAACGTAACTATCAATTGGAAGATACGAGCATCTATTTGGCTTGCTTCAATTCAATCTTTACTGGATCGTTGGGAAATTTGAAAGTGGACCCATCTATCATGTTGTCAGATGTTAGCAATAAGTTTGTTCATTCTATCCATACGATGGTTGACTCTGATTTCCAAGTTTTATTGCGGAACACTACCTTCACCGTGAATGAAGCTGTATTTTTTAAAGCTCTTGGTTTGCCGATTGATGGGGTAGCCAATGTGACTACTAAAGATGCTATTGATGAGTCGACCTATTTTTTGTCAAACTGTTTCATACCTAGCAAGGGGTACAAAATCACCATGGTGAGGGACGCGCATATAAAATTCTTCTGTAAGTACGCGAACCAGGTGCTCTTCATTACCAATGCTGATGCCACAATTTCAGCACAAAATTTTGGTGATCTTGTGGATGCTCTTGCTGGTCAGACAATTTGGTTCGGGTCCATTATATACAAAGCATTCTTGTGCTAAATCAAGAGCAAAACAATTTTTGCGGTGGGAGCACACATCTCTCAACTATGCGACCATTTTGGCATTCTTACAGAGACAGAGCAGGGAGTGTTGGCAGGTAGGATGCTAGCACCAATAAAGATTGATCTATCGAGTCTCCTATAGGGCGCTACTACTCCACAAAACAAGCCAGCAACTTCTTTTGGTATGGAAGTTGAGGCAGTATCAGTTTCAAAGGAAGTAGAAGAGGATGCTGCTGCAAAATCTTCTGCTGCTGAAAGCTCTTTAGCTGTAATTCGCATCTCTGTCAACACCTCTCCGAAGCCGAAGGCTTTTGCATCTATGGAGAATGAAGAAATTGTCTCCAAGGAGGAAGCTACTGACTCAGAGGAGGACGAAGAAGAAAGCAAACATAATCTTTATAAGTGGTACCATCAGTTCTCCATAGGTGCCAAAGAAATTGTTGGGAGAATTTATACTTTTGACCTGCACATACAAGATAGTACGATGCAGCTGTTCCAGCAAGTCGATGAATTGACCAACAACATATCGATGTTGCCTGAGCAAAATACAACTCTAGAAGCAAATAATAAACTTTTGAATGAGCGAAATCACTCAGTAGGTCGACTGCTTCAGAAGTCTGATGAGGAAGCCCAGATTTTTGAGGATAATAATAAGGCTCCAAGCCAAATCTGTAGAATTGCAGGATGGTGTTGTAGAAATGCCTGGATTTGGTCCTCGATGGTGATTGGTTTTTGGAAAGATGGCCCTGGTCCTTGAAGTAGATGGATCTTTCTTCGTGGCCTTAACATCTGGTACATCTACAAAATTTGCTCTTTTCAATTCTGTACCCAATCTTCCCTTTTCTTGTTGCTGAGACGAGAACTGTAGTATAACCAAAATTTGGACATGAGGGTCTGCTTCCAACACCTGAGCGACTATCTTTTCATAATCTTTGATGATTGCTTTTGTCTTAGCCAGCTCAGTTGATGTCGTACATTTTAGTTTATCAAATCTTTCTTGAAACCCTACCAATGAAGTTTGGGAGGTTTCAACCTTCTTGAACATGTATCGGATCTCATCCGATGAGACTAGACGATCATGTATTTGCGTCTAGTAACTTGTAACTAATCAAATAACTATGTAATCATCGGGCTGGACTTACACATGCAGGGTGCCAAATCCCTCTAACTTATTAACTAGGGTTAGGGTTGCCTTGGGATCTGCAAACACTCCAACAGAGACGTACACTCATTGATGTGTGATTTCTCGCACAAATTGAACACCAACAGACATTTTCTGACTAGGAAAGGTTTTAACAAGCTGTTCAGTTACTTTGCTACTCTTAGCTTGAACATCTTCAAGAAATTTCAGTATTTCGTCGAATTGGGACTGCATCTTATCTAGCTGCATTGATCATCAATTCCGTAGTAGCATTAATATTTGTGGATGCAATAGTGATCGATGTAGTAGTGGTTTGCCCCGCTGTATATGGCAATATTCTAATATTTGGTTCATCCTCCATAGCATTTTGTAAAGACATTTTTTCTGTATCGCATTTCAGCTCGCGTCTAATCCTCTTTGGTAGGCCTGCTAAAAACCACATAATCATAGCTTCATCAACAATTAGATCGGAATCACACTAAGATCTAAGGTGTTTAACCAGTTCAATATGGTCTCATACCCCTTCTCTCTTTTCCATTTTAATTTTACTTAAAAGAAAAAAAAAAATTTCTATAAAATTTTGAGGTTTAAATCTTGTGATGAGGACTTGTTTTATAGCTTCCCAATCTGCACATTCTATTTCATCTTGATTATAGAACCAATTTTGTGCAGCTCTAGTTAAGGCCATCAGAAATAGCTTAAGTTTATCCTGCAAAAACACTTCTCCATATACCTCACATGATTCTGAATATATTTTGAGAAATCTGACATGATCAGATAACCCATTATACTTTGGAATCTCTAACCGAGGTGACCTTCTAACAATTATTGATGGAACGTTCATTGTGAATCAATTCAATCACAATGAGATTGGATAAAGATTTTTTCAATCAAATCCTATCTGAGATCAAATCTATAAAACTTATATCACTTCACAATAATCAGATTTCTAATTCTCTTGAAAAAGGATCTTTGATCATGTGATCGACACTTCTAATTAGAAATCTTTCAGAATCACTATCAGAATATAACAGAATGATTCAAAAATTTGACAAAGGCTCTGGTAGATCAGAACCTAAAAATAGAACAGACAGGTTTCCTGGGTGAAAATGAACTCGGCGAAGGTTTTTCAATACTATTTTGGATAAAAAAATCACTGATTTGGCTATTTTCTGACAAATTTGATAAAAATAACCTTCATCAAACTTGAAAACAATAAGATTAACTCAGATAAAGATAGGGTACAACTGGCAAAGGTGCTCCGGCCGCTACTTGTTGCTGCTTTGATCCAATCATACGCAAACTTATTGTCAATGTTTTGGACAGAAGTTTGACGCTTTCTTTGTTGTACTTTACATTGTTGGGCACGTCATTATCCAATGAAATCAAAGAATTTATGACATGCACGGAGCATGTTTCTCGGACCATATTATTTACAACTTCCTCAATATATTTCTCTTTATTTTTCTTTCAGAAAAATAAATGATCATGCAACACTTTTTTACAAATTCGATTGCAGATTACAGTGGGAACGTATCTCACTGGTCTGAAAATCTTATTGTCATTGGAACAAACTTCGGCTTCTTGTACTGTACTCTGGTTCTTTGTAGGACATATTACTAGAGGCGTAAGTTTTCATGACTTTCAGGAAGTTATTGAAAGTATCATCCGGACGTAGTGATATTAAGGTATACTCTTCAAACTTTGCATACAAAGTTTTTAATGGCAATCTTCCTTGCAGCGGTCCCATAATGTCACTGCCAATGATGTTACAAAATCTTGATAGAAGGAGGCCATTCTCCTTGTGGTCTCTTGGTCTAATTTTACTCCTTTAATGTAACGGGCCTATCCAAGGAGATCCAAAGCTGTCGAACACATTCCATTATTTTTGCCAGGCTGCTTTTCTTTCATTTCTTTTTTGGTTCAA
>MU834389.1:0-47389 GCA_029204225.1 Diphasiastrum complanatum | reverse complement strand
GCGGATCAGATGCTGGCCAGCGCCACATCCACCTGCGACCTTGCCGATCTGGTGAGCGGCAAGGTGCGGGAGCTCGATCTGGCGCAGTCTAGGGTTCAAGCCACCCTTGCCAGAATAGACGCCATCGAAGATCGCAGCAATTGCATCGAAGGCGCGCGGCAGGCTCTTCAGACCGAAGATTACGAAGCTGCAGCGAAGTATGTGGAGACTTTCATGCATTTGGATGAGGAATATGGCCTGTCTGGTGGAAGACAAGGAGGAGGCTGGGTGGAACAAACGCTAGAAACTGCGGCGGCGGGAGATCAGAGGAAGCAGCTTCTGGAATCCAAGCAAAAGCTTGAGACAGTTATCAGAAAGAAGTTCTCCGCGGCCGTTGAGGCTCGAGATCATCCCAATGTGGTAAGATTTGTGAAGCTTTACCCTAGTTTAGGGTTACATGAGGAAGCCCTAAAATCCTATGTAGGGTATCTCAGAAAAGTGGTCGCCCTTAGGGCCAGAGATGAATTTGAAGGATTGAAGGATAGCCTGGAGCAAGCGGCGGCTGGAAGAGGCGGCGTGCAACAACGTGCAAATTTTGTGGGGGTTTTGAACCATCTATTTAAGGACATTGCCTTGGCTATTGAGGACAACGAGGATCTGCTAAAGAGTGTGGATGAGGATGATGGAGTTGTGTATGCAATCAAGGAGCTTCAAGAAGAGTGTGATGCTAAAGGATCTCTCATTCTGAAGAAGTACATGGAGTATAGGAAGCTTGCAAAGCTTGCCAAGGACATTAGCATGCAGAACAAAAATTTATTGGCTGTGGCTTCAGCCGAGGGGCCTGACCCCCGAGAGATAGAAATATTTCTTGAAGAGATGCTACTTCTTGGTCAGACCAGTGAGGATTACACCCATTTCATGATCACAAAAATGCGAGAAGCCGCAGCTCAGGTAAGCCCTCGGAATCTGTTCAAAGGGGGCAGTTTCTACCGGTCTGTGCAGGAACTCATTGGCCACTATATCATTCTTGAGGAATTTTTTATGGTCGAGAATGTCAAAAAGGCTATCAAGATTGACGAGGTTGTGCCAGATGCTTTAACCACATCTATGGTAGATGATGTCTTTTTTGTTCTTCAAAGCTGCTGTCGGCGAGCTGTTTGTACAATGAATGTGCAGTCGGTGCTGGCAGTGCTGAATTGTGGCATCAACTTACTCAACAATGAGTTTAAGGAGGCTTTACTAAGGAAAATTAGAGAACCCAATTTGGCTTCCAGATTGTTTTTGGGTGGCGCTGGGGTTCCGAAGACTGGTTCAGAGATTTCTACCGCCCTTAACAATGCAGATATCAGTGCTGAATATGCTATCAAGCTCAGGCATGAGATCGAGGAACAATGCAATGAGGTAAAATGCAGTCTCTCTCTCTCTCTCTCTCTCTCTCTTATCAGATTCAATGATTTATGCTTTTCTTTTCTCATGAAGCTGGAGCCTAGCATGTTGGGAGCTAGTCTCTTTCTGCCTTCATGTATGCACAAACAAAATACAATGAAAGAGGGCTGGGGAAACATAGCTAAGAGAACATAGCCTGTCGAAAATGGAAGAGGGCTGGAGGAACATAGCTAAGAGAACGATGCCGAGGCATCTTATAAAATACAGTGAAAGATCTAGAATCAGATCCCATAATCAGTTCTTGCAGTCCCAACAATCAACATTCCTTATCATTTTTCTGTCTCATTTTTTATCCTTTCTTATCCTCATTTTGGGACACATTGTACTAGCTGCAATACACTTGTAGCTATGATGGACTTGCAGTAGCAACTGCCTCTCTCACGTGCTTTGAGAGGGGGAGGTTAACGTTCTGTACTATGTATGGAACACGAAGTAAATTTGCAGAATCTTGGCTCAATGGTACCCAATTTGTTAATTTGATGAGGTTTGAAGGGGGCAATTTTGATTCAAATTGGAATCAGCTAATTTAAACTGTGAATAGATGGACTGAGGAAAGCTTTGATGGTTGCTAATGGAGGAGCTGCGTGATGAGAAGATAATGCCCTATCGTGTCCTACGTGGGTGTCAATGTGTGAATTTGGGGGGTGCTGGTCTCGTCTCTCCAGTCTCAACATTTGGAAGGGAGATCTTCATCTAAGGTTTCACTCATAGAATTTGAGAACCGTGTACGGTTCACCACGGTTCTCAGAACTGTACAGTGAACCGTACGGTTCACAGAAAATTTAAGGGGGAACCGTTGTGAACCGTATAATTAATTAATTAATCAATTCATTAATTTTTTTTTTTAGTTTCCCACGCCCAAAAATAGCCCAAAAATATGCAAAAAAAGGCCAAAAAAATCTGTGAAATCATTTGAATCTGTGAAATTTGTGTAATGCCAAAAATCTGTGAAATTATCTGTGAAATTATTTGAATCTGTGAAATCTGTGTAATGCCAAAAATCTGTGAAATCATTTGAATCTGTGAAATCTGTGTAATGCCAAAAATCTATGACATCTGTGAGGGAGGGTTTGGGGGGAATTTGGTAATTAATTAATAATTAATTGAATAGAGGAACCGTGCCACACATGAACCGTGGTACGGTTCACCCCACGGTTCCCAGGACCCACAGTTCTGAGAACCGTGGGTTCTATGGTTTCACTAAACCGTAATTCGTTTTGAAGCAAATTGCAGTTCTGTTTTGAAAAGGTCCAGCCTTTTTGAAACTTCAAAGAAATGCCACCTTTTTTTTTCCATGTCCTGTTTGCCATTGTGGCCATTGAGAATATGAGAGAGAGAGAGAGAGAGAGAGAGAGAGAGAGAGAGAGAAAGAGAGAGAGGGTGTGTGTGTATGCATTGAGATTGTGTGTGTGTTTGAGTCTTGAGATTGTGTGTGTGAGAGAGAGAGAGTGTGTGTGTGTGTGCGTGTGTGTCTTGAGATTTTGTGTGTGTGAGTGATTGTGTTAGTGTGTGTGTGTGTGTGTGACATGTGTGTGTTGAAACTTGAATCTTGATGGGGTTTAGTGTGGGGCTTGGGCATTGTGAGAGGGGTGTGGGACCTGGGTAGTAGGTACTTACAAGTTACTACTTAGTTAGAAGTTAGAACTTAGGAGTTAGTCCGAGTTACTAGTTAGAACTTAGGAGTTAGAAGTTAGCGGTTAGGGTTAGCAACTAGATTAGAATTTAGAATTTAGGGTATACTACATAGATATTAGAGACTCGTCACTCGAGAGTTGAGAGAGAGAGAGAGAGAGAGAGAGAGAGATAGAGAGAGAGATGTGAGAGAGGGCCACCAGTGACCATGCCGAGGGATAGGGATCCCTTGTGGGATCACGTCACCATCGCTTCGGGCTATGGCACATCGGGCACGAAGAGATGGAGTTGCAATACTGTCACCAGTAATACATTGGAGGGCCCACACGCATCAGGGCACATTTGTTATGTTTGAGGGGGTACGAGATTCCCCCTTGCATGCATGCTCCTGACCATAGATGCAGCGCGTTTCTGAAACGCGTTTCAGAATCGCGGTCAAAAACGCTGTTCAGAAACGCGTTTATGAAATTCTCCAAAAAAATTTTAATTTTTTTTTTTGGGCAATATGGGTATCAGATGAAAGCTCTAATTAAGAGCATTATTACTGTGTAGTTGCCGAATGTTTTGGGTGCAGGATGGTCTAGTTAAGGTGCAATAACTCCTAGGTTTACGCTATTGCTCCTTTTAATATAAAAAATTAATAAAACAACATAATGCCCCAATACAAAATGCAGGCGTAAAGGACTGCAGTGCAGGCCCAAACCACACTACTAGCAGATGCTTGCACGATGCTCCACGCCTAAACCCTAAAAAACATGGAATTAGGGCATGGAAATTGAAATTTGTGATATGGACGTAGACGGGCGGAACGGAGGTCACAGGAGTCTCTACAGGCATGTGGAAATGCGTTCTAGGCTCAAACATCACCTGAATAGGTTGCCCACAAGTCATTTTGTGAAAATGGCAAAAAAACACAAGCATTTGGAAGCTAGTGAGATATTGGTTTAGTGACTTTGGAAATCGAATTGAATATTGATTTGTCGATTTTGATTGCCTTTCGTACTAACAATATTTTGTTCAGAATTTTTGAGTTACATAAATTTTTTTACACAAATCGATTTTTTTTGAAAGTACAAAATTTCAATCTTTTATGTTATCTTAATGAAATGACAACACTGAGGTTTTCGTTCGGTCAGATTCGGTCACAATGTTTTGACTAAGGCAAAGTTATTTTTTGGGTATAGATAATCCAAAATGACTGAAGAAACCACAAATTCTGTTGTACCTACTACATGCAATTTGCTAGTAGTTGAGTACTATGACGACATTTTAACTTCTGGAGTGGGGTACTTCCAAATAGAAAATTAAGATGAGTTTTTTCCTTTTTTGTTAAATTTCAAATTTGGTCAAATTTTGAAATTAGTTATTTTTGCTAAACATTTCTTATTGATTCTGATCATTAGAAATGGGTCGAGCAAAAGTTTGTGCAAGATACTCGTCAAATTTGAATTTAAGATTGTCTGATAATATGAAATGGCCAGACAGAATGAATGAGAATTGGAGTCTGTATCCCAACAAAAGAATTTTGCTGGTTCCGGTTTAAGAGTTGCTATATCCAATTTGAAGGATTTCCCATTCATGTAATTTTATATTTTGAGTTTTGACAGTTTAATGACGTTGACTGAGTAATGCCAAGACGGTTAATAAAAAGTAAAACGATCCAATTTTTTTATTGGAAAAATTGTAAGTGTAGGAACTGTTCAAAGTTACAAAATTGAAGTCATTCCCTGAGTGTATGAAAATGTTTAGTTTAGTGCTATTATGCATCTATATGGATGAGTTTTGTGTATCTGTAGATTCAACCCAGTTATAAGATAATGTGATAATGGAAATGAATTTTTTCAAACTTTTTCCTACATTGGGAGAAGTATCTGCCCTTGGTTGAGTTTGCCTATATTAATGTATCATGTTCTCTTATTATTGAGTATAGGACAAGGATTCAAGAAATAATGATTGACAAATCATAGTTCGCATTCTAGTTTATACTTGATCATTTAAGAGAAGGGTTACCTGCGTGATCAAAAGATCAGATGACATGTGCATTTATCTTTTGATGGCAATCTCCTCGGAGAGGATGTGATCCTTGTTGGAGATTATTTGTTTCAAAAGTAAGCATTAGCCTACCGGTTATAGTCGTTAATGCTTATGTATGGTTTTGAGCCTAGATCAGCGGTAGAGACTCATACGAGCAAGTTTCAGAAGGTAGCGGATTTCCTGCACGATATGCAAGAAATGCTACAGATAGCACGTGAGAATGTCCAATGTGCCCAGGATAGGGACCAGCATTATGCTAATCTGAAAAGATTGCCTTGAGACTTTTGAGTGGGGGATTGGGTATCTAGTGTAATGCGTACTGGCAAGCATTACAAATTGTCCCCTAGGTATAGAGGACCGTATCAGATCTTGAAAAAGATCGGATCCTTAGCTTACCAATTGGACCTCCCGGAAGGAACTCAAGTGCATCCGGTTTTTCATGTAAATCGACTCAAGAAGAGTCTACGTGAAGGGGAGCATCTTGATTCTAGAGACCAATTGGACCTGTTGGATGAATCATCGGGTGTGTCTCGACTTGAACCCGAAAAGATCTTGGATACAAGAACTAAACGATGGAGGAATCGTATAGTTACCAAGCATCTGGTTTGATGGAAGGGTCACACGGACGATCATGATTCCTGGGAACAAGAAGGGAGATTACGGAGGAACTTCCCTAGCTTTAAGTTCTGAGGACAGAACTTGAATAATGGGGGAAGAATGTCATGCCCACAACTGGTTTCAGATAGCGTGTCCCGCTAGAGATCAGTAAGCCTTCAATCCGTAAGTTAATTATGATTATGAGGGGTTTGGGGCCCTCATGTGCATATGGTCATAATTAACAATTGGAGGCCTAAACTCATGATGGTGGATTTTATGGGTCTATCAGTGAGTCATAGGAGAACTGGATGATGTGGCCCAGATAGGCTGCAGAGGTGTCCAGTGAGGTGTCACGATGCACTACTAGTGGTGCGCATGGGCCTTGGAGCGTATAAGTATACCCATTGGGCTCTCACTAGTGTATGCTTGATTGTGATACTAGTGGCTATATGCTGATAGTATGACTCCTTTATCCCTTGTGAGTGATTGATCCATAGCTTGGGGGCTAGATCCGTATGATCTAGGTTTGGTTGGGTTCGTTTGTCAACCATCCGATTCCCTTGTGTTGCTTTGTTGCGGCTTGCTTGGCTAGTGCATCCTTGGTTGGGCTTTATACTAGTTGCCCATTCGGTAGGTCTACAACTACTCAAAACCAAGGTAAACAAACTAATGTGAACGTAGATTATAATGTGGGAGTATGTGTATGTCTGAAAGAGGAGGAGAGTGTGTGTGTGTGAGGAGAGGGAGAGTTTTTGTGTGTGAGGGAGAGGGAGGTTAGAGCCTAGGTTTGACGATTTGTTTTTGATTTGAAGTTTAATACTATTACTTTGTTGATACTAGATACTATTAACTATGCCGAGACGATGGGATCCTTTATGGAATCACGTCACCCTTAATTCAGGTTATGGTACGTTAGGCACAAAGAAGTGGACTTGTAAGTATTGCGGGAAGACTTATGGAGGTGGCCTCGTTTGAATAAGGGCGCATCTTTTACGTCTTCGAGGATACGAGATTGCTGTTTGCAATCAGGCACCAGAGTCACTGACGATTGCTGGGATCGGGGACGACTCTCATGCTACTACTTCAGCCACAGGTGATTCTTGTTTGATCTAAAGCTAGAACTTCAAAGTTCAGTCTAGAATTTAATTTAAAATTAGTAATTAGTGATTAATAACATCTATGACTCTGCGACTTGTGTCATTGACCATAATAATCCATTAAAGTTTAAACTTTAAACATCTGCAACATTATTGTTACAGGTGCGGCAGAGCACCGAGATTCCACATCCCACAGCCGTCACCTGTAGTCGCACTAGTTCTGCACCCATTTCATTTTCTTCTTCTGGAGAGACTCAAATAGTGCAAGTAGGTGGGGCGGGCACTAGTGCCACTAGTAGGGCAGGTACTAGTGCTACTGGTAGGGCTAGAGTTGATAGATGTCGAGGACATCTGAGAGGTAGGGATTGGCAGCCTTCCATCAGTTGTCGGTCGAACAAAGATGCAGCTACTGTTGCTGTTAGGAGTTGCTTTTACTTGTGCGCCCCTTTCATTTGGCTATGACTCCTGCACGGAGGATATGATGTGAGTAGTATCTCATATCTGTGTTGAGTGGGAAGGCCCGAGCATGGAGCGTGGGCGAGGTATACCTCATTTCTTTAAAACCTTTGCACTTACTACTTTCAAGTTTCAACTTTGAGCTTTCAGATTTGTAAGTTAAAAGCCTCAACTTTCAAATTTCAACTTTATTTGACTCTTGAAACTTGAGTCTAGACTCTTTGGTGTTCAATGATGAGTGCTCTAGTTGGTAACCTAGTAGCCTGAGGCCTGCTACTTGATAGTTGAAACTATTGTCGAATGTTCTAGGTATGGATGCACCATCCTATCAGATGATTGGATTGATGCAAGGAGGTGCCATATTGTGAATACATTGGTGTCTTCTTGCATGGGCACTATGTTTTTGAAGTCCATTGATACGTCAGAGGCAGGCTTGGCATCAGGCTTCATTGGATGGCAGGAGATTGTTTGAATACATCTCACATGCCATTGAGGAGGTCGGAAAAAAAAAAAATGTTGTCCAGGTATGCACATTCAAGTTTTAACATAATGAGACCTGGAAGTTACATTGTGAATTAGGATTATTGTTTTGAACATTGCAATTTGCATTTGCCATTTACAGTTTTTCGACGTTCGTTGTGACTTGTTTGAACTTTGCAGAATGCTCAATGTTGAATGTTCATGAGTTATGATTCAGCCTTTGTTGGAATTCCAATGTACAGGTTGTCACGGACAACGCATCCAATTGTCTTGCCATGGGGAAGCTCGTGAATGAGAAGTACCCTTGCATATTTTGGACTCCACGTGCTGCACACTGCCTTGACCTCCTGGTTGAGGACATTGCAAGGTTCTTGAGACTTGAATGTTCACTCCTGATGGTTTGTAGGCTGGAGAAGTAAGGGGCCTGTTTCTAGATAGGTGGCAGTGGTTCCATCAACCTTTGCATGCTGTGGCTGCCTTGCTTCATCCACTATGGAGGAGGGAGGATCAATTCCATGATCGAGAGCTCAGGCAGGGATGGCATTCCTACGTCTCCTT
This sequence comes from Diphasiastrum complanatum, assembly GCA_029204225.1. Lineage (NCBI taxonomy): Eukaryota > Viridiplantae > Streptophyta > Lycopodiopsida > Lycopodiales > Lycopodiaceae > Diphasiastrum > Diphasiastrum complanatum. The sequence goes on along the minus strand of MU834389.1, from coordinate 39,110 downwards.
TGTCTGTCTTGATCCTAGGGATCAAGATGCACTCATGGATGACTTGAATGTATTCAGGTATGTACTTAGTAATTACAAGCTACTAGCTTGTACTTGGTAGTTATAACCTATTACTCAGTGCCATCATGATTCAAATTTCATCTATGTAGTATGTACTAAAGTCTGAGTTAGTAATAAGTATTTAGTATTTAGTATTTTGAATGGTGATGGATGTAATGTTCAGGACTGAGGGCCTTGATTTTGGTTGTCCAGGTGCTATCCACGTCCTCTCACAAGACTACGTAGCAGTTGCATGTGAGAGAAATTGGAGTGTGTTCTCTCTGATTCATATGAAGAGGAGGAATAGACTTTCTACTGTGCAGTTGGAGAGGTTGGTCTTTGTGTATGCCAACCTACGACTTCTGAAGAAGCTAAGGGAGACTAGGGAGCCCATACCAGAGACTAGGTCATCTGAATTCCGTAGAGTCTACCATGATCTGTCCACAGTCCAGACTAAGAACCTTTAGGCTTCAATGTTTAAATTTGCTATTTTTTCTGAAATCGTTTACCACTACTGAGAATCGAGATGTTGTTTAATTCTATAGGTTAATCCCGACGAAATCGATGTGGCAAGGGTTCTAGACTTGCCACCAAGATCACAAGAGGAGGATGTGTATGCTATACTCCATCGGGAGGCCTTAGCGGCTGCCGTTCGATTTCAATTCCCGATTCTCCGATTCACTGCTTTATATTAGTACTTTGTAGATATATTAGATACTAGATTGTAAATTGTAATTTGTAAGTTAAAAGTAACGTCGATCCTAAATCCTGATTCCAATTTGCTTGTGTGCACTGCACAGGGCCTACCACTCGAGCTGTTGCATGACTTCGGACCAAGAGGGCAGGAGAGGGTCCGAGCCATCCAGTTGGGGACTCAGACACCTCTGAGAGTCCCTCTAACTTAGATGAGGAATCCGCCATTGAGGGTGAGAATGAGGATGAGGGTGAGCCTCATGATGGGGAGGATGACCCTGAGCTTGAGGCCATGCTAGGCCTCCACGACAACAACTTCCGAGGCGGGCAACTAGAGGCTAGAGCACTCAGTACTCATCATAGTAGCATACTCTAGGCTCTAGCATAGTAGTTATACATATGACTCATGAGGCTTTAGGCTTAAGCTTGAAGGCTATGCTTGAAACTCTTGTTATTTATGCTTTTACTTTAAAGATTAAAGTTTAAACTTTTGACTCTTGAATTGTAATTTGTGATTTGTCAGTGGTCAGTACATTGTATAGTTTATGACTTTACTATTTATATTTTCTGGAAGTTCTTGGATGTCTGAGACTGTGATGTGTTGCGTGCATTGTAATTTGTGCATGTGTCATGACTCATGAGTCAACTTAGAAGTATTAAAGGACGTACTTACTACTATCATCTATGGACTATCTTTTATGTACTACAACTTATACGTTATGATGTTGTGATTCATTTAAACTGTAAATTGTTTTTTGTATTTCAACTTTCTGGTTACTAGTAAGACGACAACTCAGTCTTGTAATATGTATGGAGTATGGCAGTATCTAGTTTCTACAAGTGCATACAATATGATCACCTATTTATGGGGTCCCATACATGATAGGGCCCAAATTAGGGCTAGGGTTTATAAGATAAGGGCTAGGCAATGGGCATTGGGCATAAAAGTGTGATTGTTGACATGTTGCAATGGGCATGTAAACCCTCACGAGCTAAGCTTCGTGCTCTCTTACAAGACTCTAAAGATGTTGATGGTCGTGTCTTTGCATACTTCATGAATGCACTTGAGCATGATTTCTCAAGGGCCATAATCTTTGTGCTGGCATGAACAGATTCTCGCAACCTATCCATGACAATATCAATAATTGACTAGAGACACAATTTCTCCTCTTGAAATTGCATTATTTATAGCATTCTCATGGAATTGGATGTATCTACTTGGTACTTGTCACAAGCCAGTCTCTCCAAGCTCATGAATCCTAGAAGCCGGTGTGTAGAATGAACCTCCCAACCATAGGCACCCCCTCCTTGAGTCCTCCTACATGCTATTCCCGTCAACTGGCACATGGCACCCACCTGTGGGTGATCAGTCCACTTGGCATGCCTGGCCCCTGTGACCTGTGAAGACTGAGTGACTCATAGGGTACCACCCCCGTGCCCCGCCAAAGACCTGTGACCCTCTTGGTCACCCCAACTACTTGCCGGCTAGCATCTCGTCACTGACGGCTAGGGTCCTGACGGTCAAGACACACCGCATCTCTGACAACTTGTCAGGCGGCCACACCGGGTCACTGCTCGTGACGCACCGGTCCCAACTTGGGACAGATGTCCTCCTTGGTCACCGGCCCTTGCCAATACTTGGCCTTAGGCCCTTTGGTAACCGGTCGTGCCAAGGTCATGATAGAGTCGTAACTGGACTCTAACAATCCTTCCCTCCTCTGGCAAGTCACCGGTCCTTGATGACAAACACTGGGTAAGATTTCTGCAACACCTGTCGCGTCTCCTAGGTAGCATCTGACAACGGATGCCCTTTCCAGGTTACTAGATACTCTTGAAGGAGACAATTCCGCAATCGTCGCTCCCTTAGATCTAGGATTCTTTCTGGCCCATAACCTGCGGTTTCTTTCTCCTCAAGAGACACTAGACCTTCCACCAGGCTATCACCATCGTGCAAACATCTCTTCAGTTTGCTAACATGGAATACTGGATGCACCTTGCATCCCACAGGTAGTTGTAGCTTATAAGCTACTTGGCTCACCTTCTTAATTATCAACCATGGTCCACAATACCTAGGAGATAACTTGGCACACTTTCCTATGCGTAGCACCTTCGACTTCGAAGGGACTAGTAAATACACCCAATATCCATTCTCAAATTCCCGATAGGTACGGTTCTCACAAGCATAACTCTCTGCCCTAGCTACAGCTTTGGACAAGTTATCTCGTGCCAACTCTAGCTTCTGCTGCATCTGAGCCAAAAACTCTACAGCACTAGGTACCCTATGCAGAATCCCTATGATTGCAGGACTCAGTGGCCTGAAACCATAATTGAGCTCAAATGGACTCAATCCAGTGGACGCATGTCTCTTGTCATTGTACGCAAACTCCAATAGCGGTAAATGCTTTACCCAGTCTGTTTGCGTACTACTAACATATGCCCTAAGCATATCTTCCAGGATTTGATTCACTCGCTCTGTCTGACCATCCGTCTGAGGATGCTCAGAGCTACTCATCCGCAACTGTGTTCCCAGCTTGGCAAACTCCTCAATCCAGAAATAACTCGGACGGATGTACCCCAGCTTGAGATACTCCTCCAACATCTTTCTGACTTCCTCTTCCTCTTTTAGACTCATCCTATAAGGAGGCCTACATACCGGACTTGCCCCTGGAACGAGCTCAATACGATGATCAACGTTCCGACTAGGCGGCAATCCCTCTGGCATATTACTAATTAGCACGTGTTTAAACTGTGTGCGGATGGACTTCTCCAACTCACTTGCTGGGTCACATCTAGGCTGTAATGCAAATGCATGTGCACTAGGGGATGCAAAAGTAAATGAAGCTTCTTGTGATTTATTAGTGAGTGTGCTTATCTGATTATTACCAAGATAAGAATCAAAACTGGAATCAACATTCACATAACACAACCACAAATACTGAATCTCCATTCTCTTTATTTGCATACAAGTAACAAGAGGACCCTCAACAAATGGTCTCCCCCCCCCTTTTAAAACATGAGACAAACCCTCATGTCCAAACTTTATATACATGCAAAAGAAAGAAAAACTATATAGGCTGCCTACTCATCATCACTTACTAATAAGTCTTCCAAAATCTCCTCATCCTTGTCCTTATCTTGACGCTGTTGTAAAACATGGAGCTTCATGTCTGTGCGGCGAGGACAATCTTTGACAAGATGCTTGCCAAGACAGAAAAAGCATAATCCGTCTTTCTTGGCCTTGTCCCTTTGTTCTGGACTGAGAGGAGACTTATTGTAAGCCTGATGAGCCAAAGGAGATCCGGCCTTGCGCTTCAAAGTCTGCTGCATCTGGATAGGATCCTTCTGCGAAAAGCCTTTCTGACCAGCTTGGCCAGACTTTCGCGAACCCTTCTTCTGAGGCCAGCGTGGCGCTCCAGATTCAGCCTTGGTGCGCACATTACCTTCAAAGTTGAGAGCTGTAGCAACTGCCTCTTCTAAGGTCTTGCACCCTTCATTAAGCACTGAAGGTCTCAACTCTTCACGAAGGCCAAATATGAACTTGTGGACTACTAGCCACTCGGGGATCTCTTCCGGAATCTTGATAAGCGTCCCACGATACCTATCAGCATATTCCTGCACCATGTACTGCCTCTGACGATGCAAAAGCCAAGCATCCGTCGCACGCACATGCTCATGTGGAGGAATAAACCGAGCTCTGAAAGCTCGCTTAAACTCAAGCCAGGTGGATGGAGCCTGATGGCTCTATAGGATCGCTATGGGCATCCACCTGTGGGTGATCAGTCCACTTGGCATGCCTGGCCCCTGTGACCTGTGAATACTGAGTGACTCATAGGGTACCACCCTCGTGCCCCGCCAAAGACCTGTGACCCTCTTGGTCACCCCGACTACTTGCCGGCTAGCATCTCGTCACTGACGGCTAGGGTCCCGACGGTCAAGACACACCGCATCTCTGACAACTTGTCAGGCGGCCACACCGGGTCACTGCTCGTGACGCACCGGTCCCAACTTGGGACGAATGTCCTCCTTGGTCACCGGCCCTTGCCAATACTTGGCCTCAGGCCCTTTGGTAACCGGTCGTGTCGAGGTCATCATAGAGTCGTAACTGGACTCTAACAGTACTAGTCTTTCTATGACATGTCTAAACCCCAAAAAACTCATAAAAGCACATTTTAAAAAAAAAAAACCCTAAATAAATTTCCCGTTTCGAACTTGAACCGTTTCAAACGCATTTCGAAACGACGTACGAAAAGGACTCATGAAACATTGCTTATATTTCTTGAGTTGTATGTTGGGCACATACTCCAGTATCCTTTAATGATTAAGTATGGTTTTGGATTCCAGGGAATTATGATTGACGATTCATAAGAGTCTCAATATTATTGACGAATCATAAATAGGTTAGTTAATTTTTATTAGAAGATTTGAAAATCTAAATCTTGTTACTCTAGTGATTTGAGAATGTATGTGTTTCACAAGCATTCTCGTTGGGTAAATTATTTTTACTTATGGGGAGTTTGCTCATTTTAGTGGATGGTACTCTGCTATAGATTATAGTCTGTAAGTGCTTGTGTACGGGATTCAGCCTAGGTCTCCGGTTTTTTGGGGAGACAAACAAATCTATTGAGATGGGATGATTGATATTTGCTTGCATGAGGTGCTAAAAGCAAGGGCATTTAACTCAAGAGAGTATCTGGGGTACTCAGGGGTGAGTAAGAGTATGGGTACCAAGAAGCATTTATTAATTGTCTATAAAGAATTGTGGATAGGTTTGGACTATGATTGCTAGTTTTCTTTAACTTTGATCTCTTGTGTTAGGTAATATGTCATCCAGAGTTTCATGTAAGTTGTTTTATGTGCAAGTGATGGTACTAATTTATAGAGAGTGAAACCTGATTGGAAAATTTATCGCTTAGTGTATTTTTCAAATCTGAGTTTGTACTCCAAAGCAGAGATTAACAATTGAAAGATTGCTCTATCTCTGAGTACTTGTTTGATATTTGAAGTTAGACTAAGGATAATAATTTTCTAGGTAAGTGTTGGAAGTTAAAGAAATGGTTTTTGGTTTTCTTTCCTGTTCCAAGGACAGAACCTGTTCAAGGGGGGGGAGAATGTTACGTCCACAACTTGTATATAGGATTCGACACAATCTTAGACTTGGATACCCGGTACTCTAGTACCCGAGATTATTGGTTACGACTCATTATTCCGAACCAGGCCAGAAATGTAATTGATAATCTTGTGAGGACCCAGTCACACATCTTATGACATGTGGAGCTATTGCATGGGTTAGGACGACTATTGGTTGGTGTAGAGTATCAATAGTGATGAAAAGCATGTTTGAGGATATTCTAGGCTTGCATGGGCACACCCTCGATGTGTGGAAACACTAGATCGAGGGTGTTTTTGAGGGAAAAAGAAGGTGAGTGGCAATTGTTGATTGGTATTGGTAGTGGTGGATCCAGTATTACTTTGCAAGTAGAACATGTCTCATAGCATTAAAGCTGCACCTTTGATCCTCATAAGCTATACAAGAGTGTAGTAGGCTAATCCTAGAAAAAGAATATTATCTCTGCATTTGAAGATCATATGCTCCTTTGTCTCCACCTCACCCATGGAACACATGCAAAGATCTTGTTCTCTCTTGGAATTCCCTAGAAGTCACCTAGTTACACCTGGCAGGAGGAAACTTAAAATCCCCTCCCCCCCCAAAGATCGTGTGGTAGGCCTGCATCCAAGTATTGTGGTGGGACAATGTCTCCATGTGCGTCAATCTCCAAGAAATGGGCACGATCCTTATTCGTGCCATTCTCTTCTTTTTTAATTTTGCCTTTCTTTTGCTTCACTTTATTCTTGAAATGTTACGAGTTGTAACTCGTCTCTGATGCCAAGTTTCGATTCATTTGGTCGAGATTTAATTTCTCGTAGTTATACCAATGTTTTGTATGTTTCTTGTGTGTGTATCAGCTGGATCCAAATTTTTAATGGTAGTCTATCAATATTAAGTAATTTGCTGTAACTTTTCTCTGATGCCAAGTTTGGATTCATTTCGTCCATGTTTAATGTCTCATAGTTATAGCAAGGTTTCCTATGTTTCATGTCTGTGTATGAGATGGATCCAAATGTTCAACTGTAGTTTATCAATATTAAGTAATTTGCTCCTGTTCATATCCAAGCCCACAATATGAGCAATGCCAGGATTCATGGCCTGAAAAACAGTCAGTGTGATCATAGCTGGTGCCAACACACAGTTTGTATTTTGACTAGTTTGAGTAGTCTAAGTCTATGGCACTATCACATTGGTGATGTTCAGAAATTATCATTTGGAATCTTATCAGCTGTAACTTGTCTCTGATGCCAAATTTGGGTTCATTTGGTCCATATCTAAGTTCTCATCACTATAAGAAGGTTCTCTATGTTTCTTGTCTGTGCATCACATTCATCTGACTTCTCTATGATGTGTTCAATATTGCACAGGCTTTTCCTGCTCCTGCTGACAGGGAGAAATTGAAATCTTGCTTAACAGAACTTGGGGAGACAAATGCCGCGCTAAGACAGATCCTGAATGTAGGGCTAGAACAGCTTGCAAACAGCATCACTCCCAGACTACGTAGCATGCTGGATATTGTCAGCACTGTAAACTATGAGCTGACAGAAACACAATATGCAGAGAATGAAGTAAGCGACCCCTGGGTTCAGAAGATGCTTCATGCAGTCGAAATAAATGTCACTTGGTTACAACCCTTCTTAACGACCAACAATTATGATTCCCTGGTCCATCTAATAATTGATTTCATTGTGAAACGGATTGAGGTAATAATGACCCAGAAACGCTTCAACCAGCTGGGAGGTTTGCAGCTAGATCGTGATACAAGGACTCTAGTGGGTCATTTCTCTGGTATGACACAACGCACAGTTAGAGACAAATTTGCTCGTCTCATTCAAATGGCAACTATTCTGAATCTTGAGAAGGTAATAGAGATTTTGGACTTCTGGGGAGAAAATTCTGGCCCTGTGACATGGAGACTAACACCGGCCGAGGTTAGGCGCATTTTGAGCCTACGAGTAGATTTTAGACCAGAAGCTATTGCTGCTTTGAAGCTGTAGTGATAAGCGTGGCAAGAATCTCAAGTTGTTAGGGTAACCGGGTACTTTTCTCATGAATTGTGGTCAATTTTTTTGTAATTGTAGCATTACTTTGGGTGGATTGATTCTTTTTGGATTCTCTACAGCAGGAGCTAGATATATTTCTATTTCTCATCTAAAGCTGCAGAAAGCATTTGATTTGAAGAGGCAGAGAGATTTCAGATAAAAGACAATGGGATTTATAGTCTGGGTTGAGTGAGAGAGAGAGAGAGAGAGAGAGAGAGAGAGAGAGAGAGAGAGAGAGAGAGAGAGAAATTTCTACAATCAGAATACGGTAAAAATCTAAATATACTCTGGAATCAAGATATATAACATGCTGTATCCAGTGTCTCCTTGTGGCCTGTTGAGATTTAATAAAGAAAGTTTTGAAAGATCCTGGAAGTGATCTTCTCGTATGTCTTGTGACTCGTCAGTCGATGGGGGACTCTTGATGAATGTCGTTGGTTATAGCCCTAGAGTGGCTGGTTTGGTAGGCTGAGTATGTTATCTTCGACCTCTACGTCTGAAAGGAATCTCTATCTCGTTGTTTGGTTTTGACTGTTCGTTTGCTCCCCCAGAGCATCGCCTGAGAAAGGAGGAGGTAATATGCTGTTATATCTGGTGGGGGGTGCCCATGTCAACTTTATGACGTAACCCTCTCCTCAAATGAAACATCTCCTGCATAAAAAAAGCAACACATCTCTGATTCTCGTATGACATGGTAGAACGGAGTGTGATAGGGTGACTGTGAAATAGGCATTAACATCTCCCTCTAATCTCATAGTATGTTGAAGAGGAAGTGCTCCTCAGTCTCTACCTATACACGAATGCTGTATTCGCTCCTCTCTGGTGATTCCTTGGAAGTGACCCACCTCTACCTATAGCTGGTGTGAGGATATTCTGAACTGTCCAAAGGTAAAGTGGAGACTGTGTGATAACCATGAATGCAAGTGGGTAGGTTAGTATTTCTATAGGAGTTAGTCTCCAAAAAGTGCTTATGGTAGAGATCGGGCTTAACACCTAAACAGCCGCCTCAGGCGCGCTGAATATAAGATCTATCATCTTTCATTTGATTATGCGTGAAATACCTCTGGAAGATAGAGTATAGAGATGCCAACTGAATCTAGTAATTGTGATGCCTGAGAGTACTAGGATAAGAGGTGTCCCTGCTTATGAAGTCATCTGCAGGATGCAAGTGCAATATGAATTGTATTTATATTTGTGATAATTTTGCATAATGTTGATTCTTAGAAATGAGGTAACTTTGTTTGAAAAAGCGATTGCTGTGTGTGTGTGTGTGTGTGTGTGTGAGAGAGAGAGAGAGAGAGAGAGAGAGAGAGAGAGAGAGAGAGAGAGAGAGAGAGAGAGTAATAATAAGGGGTCACGTTTATTTTAAATACTACCATACTTTTGATTTGACCAAATTGGCTGTATCCATGCTTAAAAGTGCTATTTTTCTATCTTTAACATTATTCAAAACATGGACATCAAATAGCTCATGAGATGACTGATCTAGAGCATAGTGTCATTTTTTGGGGTCTTTGGTAGAAAAAAGGAGGGAGCTGGAAACATATAAACATAGCAAACATTTAGTTATGATTGCCAAATGACCAATAAGCAAGAAGTTGTAACATAGGCAACTCTATAACAAAAGGTATATATCAAACTATACAAAAAATGTCCAAGCCTTTAATTTGATGTATCAAAGAAATGATTTTTCTTTTACTCACTTGGAAAACAACAAATGAGGAGATGCAATCATAATAACGTACAAAATAAAGAATGATAAATGAGGAGATGCAATCATAATAAAGTACAAAATAAAGAATGATAAATCTAAACATAATAAGAGCTAAATGGACACTATATTTATATAAGCGATTATTTGTACCTACACATTCATACTTATTTTATGCAAATTTGTGCAACTTTGTGTGAAGTCCAAAGGTCTAAACTTTGAATTGCTTTTTTTTATTATTGTTAGCTCTAGCATGCAACACATGACCACCGAGTAGTGAATATATTTTGAAACAATGTTTTACATGCTATAACCCAAAAAGCTGCATCACAATAATGGTGATTGTCAATTATGATCTTTTCCAAATTGTTAAAATTTGTTATAGTCAGAGTTGGTAGTATTGTTTTATTAGCATCTCGCCATCACAGGCGGTGATTTACCTCTTCGAGGAGATTATCTTTGTCTCTTGGTGACTTCGAACTATGCAATTTAAACTTTTAAATTTGCCCAAGGAATGATCATTTTCAACAAATTGACATTATTATGATGTATTACAATTGAAAGGTAATCAATGGTTGAAAATAGCCAATTTAATTCAAAATGATGTTCGGATAGCAAGCTTTAAATAATATAGTTATAAGTGGCAAGTGTCTACTCAATAAGCATCTTTTAGTTTTGTGATGAAATCTTTTACCATCTACATAAGAAGCAAGTTTTAGATGACACAGTGTTATCTGAATAGTGAAGGCAAATTCAGACATGTTTAGATCAAGCTATCTATTGCATGCAAGTGTTAAGGTGTGCATACTATGGTTATATAAAGGCATGTGTAGGAGACGACTCAAGAAGCATCAACTGCAATTTTCAATGGCAAATGGAAATCATGACATTTCAGGGTGCAAATCAGCATAAAAAGAGACCTACTTTACCATCCCTCTATCCCCACCTCCCTCTTCTCGCCCTCGTCATAAACCATGACAATCCCTTCCTCCACCTGCATTGTATCGTCCCCCACGTCTTCGGACACGAGTTTCTGTCTCTCCTATGTTATTCTCACAAGATCCTATACCTCCACCCTCTCCAAGTTGTCCAAGTTGTGGACGTTTTATGTGTACAGGGTGCAGTCCTTTCCAGTCACCACCTTTCAATGACGAGCTTCCCTTTTAGCAGCATCACACATTCCACATTTTGCTCCTCTTTTTCATCCTGACTCAAGTTGGGCTTTGGTACAAAGTCTTGATATTTTGGGTTCTTTTTATCTCGATTTCCCTTGTCCCCCACCTATGTGCGCACATTCCATTTGCCCTTCTCCTAGACGTACAAAGAGCTCTTCATGTGCTTTTCAATTGTTTAGCCACCAACCCTTTTGATATTGCTACTTGGTATATTTTTTGATCTTTCCTCTTTGTTGTTTACCTTTTTCTCCTAGAGGTGGTGAAGTTGGTCATCGTGAAACTTGTAGTAGGATTACGCGTTTCATGTTAGGTCATTGGCAAAATTTACAAGAAGAGCTTTTTCTTCGTTACAATGCGCTTGTAACAAATGAGTTTGTTTCTATCTTAGATTCACCTTCCATTTCTGTTCACAGTAATCTACATTGTTGTCTTTTGTGTGGGCAAGCTGGAGAATTTTCTCGTGTGACACATGCCCTGGATCCCTCAGTTACAACTATGCCTCCTAGAACTATTCAAGCACTAGAACGACTTCATCCACATGCTAGTGATACTCTCCCTTTGTTTGTGGAAGACTTTCATTCTGATCTCCAACTTGAGGCTCATTCTATTAAAGCATTTCTTCACAATCCTTGTCTCTTTGCTAGTGGACCTTCTGGGATGGTTTTTGAGCACCTTCGTGATCTTCTCTAGAGGACTCTGCTAATGGTGATATTCTTTTTAAGTTGTGCTCTTTTATTGCTTGTGGGCAAATTCCTCCTTCAGTTACTCATATTCTAGGTGTCGCTCATCTTTTAGCATCGGATATACTCTCTAGTAGTGTGCATCCGCTTGCGATGGGTGATGGATGTTTATATAGGTTGGTTTCAAGGAAACTTTGTTTCAAGTTTCATTGATTGTTGTTCATGCTTTACGAGCGATTCTAGATCTTTATCTTGATTGGGTCATTTTACAAGTCGATGTTGGTAATGCTTTCAACTTTGTTTTTTGAGCAAATCGTTTTCCATCCAAGTGCTCAAGAATGACGACGCCATAGTTCAGGATTTCCTTCACTTTATATGGGCCTTCACCGGTAAACTTCAACTTGCCCTTAATCAGCTTGGTTTTGTACATCAATGTAAGATCTCCTGCTTTCTGATCTTTTTTGTGCAATCGACGATCGTGCCATGCCTTGCGGCGAGCTTTCTCTACTGCTAAGACATGAACTGCCATTAATCAGGTCACACATAATTTGTGCAACACTTCATGATGGAGTTGTAAAGACTTATCATCATTTAATCATTCCGTTGCTACTATGCATAAGGATGGGATTAAAAATTCAATCGGCATGACAACATCTTGACCATAAACCAGTTGAAAAGGTGTTTGATTTGTACTATTTTTGTAAACGGTTATGAATGCCCATAACACTGCATACAGTTTATGTTCCCAATCAAACCGATTCGCTTCAACTATCTTTGTCATAATGGTGCAGAGAATCTTATTGGAAAATTCAGCTTAGCCATTCCCTCTAGGATAGTAGGGAGTACTAAATCTGTGTATAACAAAAAAATCTTCCAATAAACACTTTATTGTTTGATTAACAAAGTGTGTACCCTTCACTGACAATCTCGATCGGACATCCAAATCTGATTATAATATTTTCATATAGAAACTTGGCCATAGATTTCGCATCAGCAACTTTGACAACTTTGGCTTCAACCCACTTGGTCATATAATCAACTGCGACGATAATGTATCGGGCCTGAGATCCTTGCGCGACAGGGTGAATAGGTCCAATATAATCCTTCCGCGTCACTTTGTTCAACGCTTTGAGATTCACACTGATTCGCAATTTTCCATTTTTCTTAGGAACAATGACAATCGGTGAAATTCATTCGATATGCTCGATCTCATAAATGAAATCGGCATCAAGCAATCTCTGAAGTTCTTCCTTTATCAGGTCACAACATTAGGATTACAGCGATAGAACTTTGTAACCTTTGGACCTACATCAGGTACTAAAGGTATGGTATGTTTAATCACTAATGTAGGAATACCCTTCAGATCTTGATAAGTCCATGCAAAGCAATCCTGATACTTAATAAGTAACATGCGTAGTGCTTGATATTGTTCAGGATTAAGTTGTGATCTAACTTGTACAATCTTTTTCAGTTCTCCTGGTTCGGCAAGATTTATTGGCTGCGTCCTAGTTGGGCCATCGTAAACCTCTTTCGATTCTGGCATGTGTTTATTATTCACGATGCGCTTTAGGTAACATGATAACTACATCATCCAGTGTATAACATTTAAAATATTCGGGCATATCATGCTGGACTACATCTGCTTGTTCTTTTTCGAGAGGACTTGTCTTGGATCTTCGCTTAGCCTTCTTAGCAGGAATTGATCATGGAGGTGCTGACTTTCGAGATGATAAACTCTTCTTCAAAGGTGAAGACTTCCTAGACGATGATGTCTTACTAGAATTTTGACTTGTAGAATCATCCTCAACTTTTCCTTTGCCTTTATCCCCAGCAGTAAGGGTGGCACTTTTTTTGAATCAATCTTTTGAGGGGAATTTTCCCATTTCAGGACCGTATTATAATGTTGCTTAGCTTGTTTCTTCGTCATTGATCCTGTGATCCTATCTTCCTTCAATATAACTACTTTGGGCGGTTTTATTGTTGGTTCATCAGGAACATTATGCACTCCAAATCTGGTCGGATCCATATGATTTAAAATCTGCTCATCCATAAGTTCGACATTGCCATCATATGTCAAGGCATGGTTCACTGGTATGAGATCATTCTCAATCGGATCTGGTATAGGTTCCGTTGATATCCAGACTACATTCAGCACATTCAGTGGAAGCGTGATTGGTGTCTCCAAAGTTCGATCTAATAAGGAAATTTTGCTCAAATCTGATTGATTATCTTGTTGACACATATATCCAGCTGTACAATCAATCGTTGCAAGAGCTTCATTCCAATTGACAGTATTCGTTTGAGAATCGTGATGAACTCCCAAATTTTTCTCTTGTAGATCCATTGTTGACGAATCGTCATCTTCTTTTTGAATCACTGGTTTGATAGTCCAAGTTGTAGGATCAACTTTAACTGCACGTTCACGATTTTCAAAAGTAATTTTTTTCGGTACCCTAGTTATGAATTACTTGCGCAACTCGTAACCATGGACGTCCCAATAGAACTTGGTAGACATTTGGCTCTTCTGGTAAGTCCATCACTATGAAAGTAATGACGAACTGTACTCCCGCAATTCTGACATGTATATCTTCAACCATTCCTCGCGGACAAACTGTTGTTTGATCAGCTAGCTTAATAACAAAAGTACCAGGCTTGATCTTTGTAAGGCCCCATTTTGCACATAGCTTTGTAGAAATCAGATTCACTCCTAAATCGCCATATATCACAGCTGCTTCTTTAGGAAATTGTCTATGCTGTATCGGCAGAGTGATATTTTTTTGTTCACTTTCCCAAGCGGCTCCAACATGGAGTACTTCATTAGATTATTCAAAGATAGCACAAGATTCTTCAATGATGTAGCTGATCATTCATATCCGTACATGAATTTTTTGGAGGCTAGAATGGTGGAGAATGAACTTCAGCTATTGCTTTAGCAGCTTCAAGCTCCTCTTCTTCTTGTAGATGTTTGATCCACTGCCTCATATACTGATATCTTCATTTTTCTGCATTAAGATTTGGATAGACTCCCGATGTTGTTGGTGTATCATTCAATGGTATAGAATCAGCAGGTACGGGATCCACTACTGGTTCTTTCTGCTTCTGTGCTCTTGTGACTACCATCAAGGGTGCACTTGATTTCTTCTAAGCTACTGGTCTTTGCTTGATTGTTATCAAATTTATAGGTGCTGTGGCTGGTGGTGGCTTTGGTCTTGCTGGACAGTCTTTATAGCAATGCCCATTACCACAGTCACAACAGAATGGTACAAATTTTTTTTTATTTGGACATTCTGCAACTCTGTGATTTTCTCCACATGCAAAGCATCCAAATGGTGCTCTGGTCCAATTTCTCGAGGCTCGTTGTTGAGCGGCTGAAGAAACAAAATGTTTCTAACTACAAAGCCTTGCTAGGTTTCAGCCCTCAACATGACGAAGATGTTCGTGAACACAAAAGTCAGGAGACACAAAACACGAAAGTTTCGTGAACACAAAAGTCAAAGGAAATGAAGACGAACGGTTCGCGAACATGAAAGATTCACGAACGGAAATCTTTTGCGGTCTGGCACTGTCGTAGTAGTCTGCCCTGCTGTATAAGACAACAGACTGATATTCGGCTCATCATCTGAATCTTCATCCTCTTCCCGAATTGCATCGTCCATAGCATTTTACAAGAGTGCATACTCAATATGGCGTTTCAGTTCACGTCTGATCCGTTTAGGTAGACCTGACAAAAACCACATAATCATGGCATTTTCGTTAATCAGTTCAGGTTCGCATTCAGATCTAAGGTGTTTCACCCGTTCAATGTAATCTCAAACCATTTCCCGCTTTCCCATTTTGATTTTACTTAAAAGTAGAAAAGGGTCTTCCATAAATTTTCGCAGTTTGGACCATGTGATGAGGGCTCATTTAACAACCTCCCAATCTGTACGCTCAATTTCATCTTGATTATAGTACCAATCTTGTGTTGCTCCTGTATAAGGCCATAGGAAACAGCTTAAGTTTATCTTGAGGGAAAAGTTTGCCATAGACTTCACAGGATTCAGCATAGATATGAAGAAATCTAACTGCATATGTAAATCCATTATATTTGGGTAGATCCAAACGAGGTGCTCTTCTAACAATGATTGGATTGACTTCCTATGGAGCACCTCCAGGAGCAGCTCCAGGGGGAGCCATCTTTACAAATTTAGATCAAGCAGACAATGAGATTGGATCTAGATTTTTCAATCAAAAAATTATCTCAGATTAGATCTGCTAGATCTATTCCTCTTTTCAAAAAAACTAATTCTATATCCTGAAAAAGATTTCGAAATTCGATCAATTGATACTTCTCAAAAATGATTGCTAGATCTATTCCTCTTTTCAAAAAAACTGATTCTATATCCTAAAAAAATTTCGAAATTCGATCAATTGATACTTCTCAAAAATGATAAATCTCTTAGAATCCAAATCAGAATATATCAGATTTGATCCAAATTCTGACAGAGACTTGATCTGGAAAATCAAAAACTAAAAATAGGACTGGTGAACGTTCACTAGGTGAAAAATTGGCTCAGCGAAGGTTCAACAGTGCTATTTTGGAAAAAAAACTCTTTGAACAACTTTTCTGACAATTTCTTGGGAAATAACCTTCGTCGACCTTTCAGATGAAACTAACACAGATAAAATGATGGAAAACTGGACGAAGGTTTCTGACACAAGAAAATATAGTTTC
Source organism: Diphasiastrum complanatum (assembly GCA_029204225.1). Classification (NCBI taxonomy): domain Eukaryota; kingdom Viridiplantae; phylum Streptophyta; class Lycopodiopsida; order Lycopodiales; family Lycopodiaceae; genus Diphasiastrum; species Diphasiastrum complanatum. The sequence continues at coordinate 22,949 of MU834389.1, read as the reverse complement.
TGTAGTTTGGCGAGGGTAAAATTCAAGATTTTTTGTGATCTGATCAAGAAGAATCTTTGTCAAACTCAAAAATAGTATTTTACTATAAATAGAATGTTTTGGAGACTCGGCGAAGGTTGTGGCAAAGGATCAAGAGTTATATTGGTATTTTTGCAAAGAAGTGACTTTTTTTGGCAAACATATGGCAATATGACAACTGATCCTCTGAAAACCTTTTTATTTTTGGTATTATTCTTCGCCAACCTGGCAGTAGATAGATTTGAATCACACCTATGCACAGTGAATCGGGCGAAGGTTCTTTTTCTGTATTTTTAGAGTCTTGGTGATTTTTCGGTGTTTTTTTGCGGTTATTCTGATGTTTCTAGAAATCTGCTGAGAATTAATCTTCGTCCTTCAAAATGAGGGTTATGTGAACAAAACCCAAGGTGTATGCAACTCGGCGAAGGTTTCCTAAAAGAGGGTAAAAAGTTATCAGCTCTAATGACGCTCCTCTTTTTGACCAAATCTGACAGATTTGATTGATTTTGTTATTTTCTCTTATATCTCAGATCCAAATGGATCTTAAGATTGGTGATTTGAATAGCTTTTCTTGTTTAATAATCAGATTAGATTTCACACAAGCAAATCCACTCAAATCAAGCAAAATCAATCCCAAACTAACCCTAAAATGCAGATCTAACACTATTCATGCCATGACAAGATGCCTAATTCAAGCTAACCAACCAACAATCATGCTATGCTGTAAACTGAAAAATTGGTATAGCTCCCCGGAAACGGCGCCAAAATTATAGTGGGTTTCTTTCCTTGCCTAACCTGAATCCATGATCTAGTCAATCTAGCATCAAAGAGACGGAGTTAGTTGTCACGCGTAGGTTCGTTCCCATGAGAGCGATAATATAGTTCAGATTTCAATATGAATGGAGGATCTAACACTAACATCCATTAACACTAAGCATTAACACTACATCCATTAGCCCTACTTCCATTAACCCTAAATCCACAACAATGATAGAAACTTACTCTTCTCTCTCTCCCTTTCTCTCTCACAAAAAGCATAAGAAATAGAATCCCCATAATGATCAAATCCAACAATTAGCAAAATCCAAAGAAAGCATGAGAAATGGAGGAGAAGAGAGGAAGAGCAAGGACATTCATCAATCCATTTCTAAAGTGAACCAATCTGCTTTATTGAAATGAGGACATGAACATGAGGAGCAACTCGAGTTGGTCCCTTTTTATAGTAGAGAGGAGGACCCTGGCCTTTGAATCCTATTGGTCCAGTCTTGCCTCTCTTTTTATTCAAATTTAAAAAAGTGTGGGAACCATCAAAATTGGAGGGAAACCCAACTTTATTCACTAACTTGATATTTGGGCCCTGCGACATCAAAAGTCTCGCAAAAAGGCCTAAAGTCCTTTTATTAACATTCTAATTAATCAAATAACTATGTGATCATTGGGTTGGACTTACACACGCAGGGTGCCAAATCCCTCTCACTTATTAACTAGGGTTAGGGTTGCCTTGGGATCCGCAAACCCTCCAACAGTATCTCCCACCAAAATTGGTGGCGGTCCCACGAACCTGCAATATGCAGTTATTGGGGACTTTTATTGGCTTCGTGTCCAATCTTAATTAAATGATACCCAGAGCATCTAGCCTTGTCTGCCCCACCAAAGCACTCCGCTCCTCCTGTCGATTTGATGGAATCAAAACCTTATGGAAGTGCTGAGCAATGGAGCTATGGTAATGATCAGGAAGGTGGATCTTCAGAACAGTATGCCATTTATGCTGCTGCTCAACGACAAGCCTCGAGCACCACTTGGATGCCTTGCATGTGGAGAAAATCACAGAGTTGCAAAATGCCCAAATAAAGAAAAATTTGTACCATTCTGTCGTGACTATGGATATGGGCATTGCTATAAAGACTGTCCAGCAAGACCGAAGCCACCACCAGCTACAACACTTGTAAATTTGATATCAATCAAGCAAGGATCGGTAGCTCATAATAAACCAAGTGCACCTTTGATGGTGGTCACCAAAGCACAAAAGCAAAAAGAACCAGTAGTGGATTCAATACCTACTGATTCTATATCATTGAATGATACACCAACAACATCGAAAGTTTATCCAAATCTTAATGCAGAGAAATGAAGATATCAAGATATGAGACAGTGGGGATTAAGCATCTGCAAGAAGAAGAGGAACTTGAAGCTGCTAAAGTAACAGTTGAAGTTCGGTCCTCACCATTGCAGCCTCCAAGAAATTTACGTACGGATATGAATGATCAATTACATCATCACGAAGAACCTTTCAAGATGACGGAACGAAGCACCGCATACAGAATTACTCATGAATATTTTGTCTAGCAAGATCAATATTTCATTGGGAGAGCTCCTAAAGTTGGTGCCAAAAGCAAAAGAAGTCTTAGCGCAAAAGTTAGCTCAAGAAGAATCAGAAGACCATCGGGAGCCGCTCTTTTGTGCTGGATTTGAAGAATCTAACGATGTACTACATGTTGGAGCAGCTTGGGAAAGTAAACAAAAGAATATCACTCTGCCAATACAACATAGACAATTTTCTAAAGAAGTAGTCATGATAGATGACAGTTCGGAAGTTAACCTGATTTCTACAAAGCTATGTATAAAATGGGGCCTTACAAAGATTAAGCCTGCTACTTTTGCTATTAACCTAGCTGATCAAACGACGGTTCGTCCACGAGGAATGGTGGAAGATATTCCTGTCAGGATTGCAAGAGTACAGTTCGTCATTACTTTCGTCGTGACGGACTTACCAGAAGCATCAAATGTCTACCGAGTTCTCTTAGGACGTCCATGGTTACGAGTTGCGCAAGTAATTCATAACTGGGGTACTGGCAAAATCACTTTTGAAAATCGTGAACGTGTAGTTAAAATTGATCCTACGACTTGGACTATCAAGCCAGTGGTTCAAAAAGTGGATGACGATTCATCAACAACGGATCACACTTGTGATCGACCAGAGAAAAAATTGGGAGTTCACTACAATTCTCAAACGGATACTGTCAATTGGAACGAAGCTCTTTCAACAATTGATTGTATAGCAGAATATATGTGTCAACAAGATATTTAGTCAGAGATCTCCTTGTTAGATCGAACTTTGGATACGCCAATCATGTTTCCACTAAATGTGCTAAATGTAGCCTGGATATCAACAGAACCTATACCAGATCCAATTGAGGATGATCTCATACCAATGAGCCATGCCTTAACTTATGATGGCAATGCAGAACTTACGGATGAACAGATTCTACATCATATGGATCCGACCAAATTTGGAGTGCGTAATATTCCTGATGAACCAACAATCAAATCGCCCAAAGCAGTTATATTGAAGGGAGACAGGATGACAGGTTCGATGACGAAGAAACAAGCAAAGCAACATTATAATACGGTCCTGAAAAGATTGATTTAAAGGAAGTGCCAGTTCTATTGGATAAAGACAAAGGAAAAGTCAAAAATGATTCTTCAATTTAGATCTCCAGCAAGACATCATCGTCCAAGAAGTCTTCACCTGACTCCACATATGTGAGATTCACTTACAAACTTCTATCATAAAAAATACCAAGCTAGATTTTTGCCAATTTCTCACAGGGTTGCCTTGGGATCCGCAAACCCTCCAATAGTATCCCCCACCAAAACTGGTGGCGGTTCCATGACACCTACAATATGTAGTTATTGGGGACTTTTATTGGCTTCGTGCCGAATCTTGATTAAATGATACTGCACCTTCTCCATAAAGTCAAGGTGTGCAGTATTGAAATCCAAATTATGCGGCAGGAAACAACGGTGAGCTCCGGCAATCCACTTGGACCTTGTCCATGAGGTGAAGCGGGATTCCCAAGAGCCTCCCATCATAGCCGCACGGAAATACATTTGAGCAATTGGTAGCTAATCTTTGATTTGCTCTAAGGCCATCGGCTTATTTGGATCAAATGCCAGGGTAGAAAGGCAATCGTCCCATTTGGTTGCCACTGACGCCAACAGAGTTAGATCTTTTGCAAACATTGCCGATTGTCGCACCGTTGGATCTGGAGAGTGGACATACTCTCTCTGATATGCCTGTAAGGCCCGGTGGAAGTCCACGAAAATATTCCAGCTGTAAGACTGGTGGATGATTGGCCAATTGGGCATATGGATGGTGATTTTATCCATAGCCAATCCCAAATCTTTCCATTTTTGTCTTCGCGGCATTGGCACGTAATAAGAATCTACCCGCAACTGGCGAGGGCTGGCGACATAACCAATTATTTACCGGCCTCGATCTCGGAGGTCTTAAATGTGAAGACCCATCCACCACGCGAGGACTCATGTGGATGCTGCTTTAAGAAAATCTGGATCTGGTCCTCGACGCTGATCGGCCTTCTGAATAAATAGCTTGTCCTTGATGAGGATGGACCCGCTTGTAGTGCCAGTATAGTTGGCGGTTGATCTGCTAGATCTGGAGCTCCCCCCTGGTCCATGCTTGAATCAACCCCTGTATCCATTTGTATAGCTTCTTGGCATGAAGGGGAGAATTGCGGCATGACTGGGACGGGGATTTGTGGTCCGGCTTCCAACACTTGAGCGGCAGCTTTTTCATAGGCGTTGATGGTCTCTTTTGCCTTTGCCATCTCGGTTGAAGCTGCTCCTTTGAACCTATCAAAGTGGCCTTGGAATCCGTGAAGGGCTACTTTGTATGTTTCCACTTTCTTGAACAAATATGCAATCTCCGTCGGTGTGACCGGATGATCGGGTATTTGTGTTTGCAGATACGCATCACGCTCAAGGGTGGTCGCATCCAATTCACCTTGAAGCCGTGTACGATCTTGTTCGGCCATTTGTAATTGCCCCTTCAGCAGCTGCACCTGTTGCTTGGCATCTTGCACTATCTTATTCACTTGATCATATGCGATTGTCAGGGCATTTTGTAGGGAGCTGATGTAGGTTTCCGAGTGATCAGCTTGTTGCTAGGCCAATGTCTTTTCGCTTTCGGCCTTTTCTTCATGTTGCTTGGCTATCTGTCGCAAGAAAAATTCACAAGAGCTTCGCTAGCACAAGTGAGGAATGAATTGAATTCAGCCAACTTATAGGTGAATTTGGTGGGTCCATTACACTGAATAATAGTTGGGCTGATCAATTCTGAACAAAAATTTGCAGGCATGTACAGTACTGTAAAAATAGGCTATAAAAATCTCGGAGAAGGTTTTTAGGGATGTGAACCTATCAGGCGAACGTTTTCCAGGGTTGGCGAAGGATGAACCTTCGCCCAGGAGGGTCCTTCGCCCAGGTACTATCATAAATGCTTTTTTCCACAATTTGAACCTATGGACAACCTAGTTTTGATATTTTAAGATCATCTAGCAGGTCGACGAAGGTTCATAATGATGTTATGATGCTTGGCGAAGGTTCCCAAAATGGCATATCACTAAACATTCGCCTGACTCAAAAATTGAATTTTCTCTTGTCAGAAACATTTGTTTTCTAAGACATTTTTCATAAAAATACTGTGCTTCCGTTTCTTTATGCTGATGACTTCCTGACTTTTGCTCATCAGTCTTTCCTTATTTTTTTTAATTTTTTTTCAATTGTCTTTTTTCAAAAAAAGTCAGCATATTAAATACTGAAAACAAAAAATTGAAAACAAATAAAATGAAAAAATATATTGAGATCAGGCTTGCTGAATTGGCGGAGCAGGCTGCCGAAACTTGTGTAATAGGCTGCCATTTACCGGAGTATCAAATCGTTTCCCATCGAAGTGCTCAAGAATTACTCCGTCATAGTTCAAGATTTCCTTCACTTTATATGGGCCTTCCCCAGTTTACTTCAACTTACCCTTGATCAGCTTGGTTTTGTACATCAATGCAAGATCTCATGCTTCCAGATCTTTCTTATACAATCACCGATCGTGCCATGCCTTGCGGCGGGCTTTCTCTGCTGCTAGGGCATGAACTACCATCAATCGGGTTTCACATAATTTGTGCAATGCATCGTGGCGAAGTTGTAAAAACTATTCATCATTTAATCATTCCGTTGCTGCTAATTCAATTGGCATAACAGCATCTTGACCATAAACCAGTTGAAAAGGTGTTTGATTTGTACTATTTTTGTAAGCGGTTCTAAACGCCCATAATGCTGCATACAGTTTATGTTCCCAATCGGACCGACTCGCTTCAACTGTCTTTGTCATAATGGTGCAGAGAATCTTATTGGAAGATTCAGCTTGGCCATTCCCTCTGGGATAATAGGGAGTACTAAATCTGTGTATAACAAAAAAATCTTCCAGTAAACACTTTATTTTTTGATTAACAAAGTGTGTACCCCGATTACTGACAATTTTGATCAGACAAGAGCCCCGATGTGGACAATGTATTCGTTATTCTCATTGGGCTCAACTGGTATTGAATTTTTTAGAAAGCTGCAATACCATGATCCGGCTGGTATAAAAAATGTTGATACCCAACCAACACTGGTTAAAACTATGTTTTATTGGACATTGCTTCATTACGAAAATTATACCCGTAATGATTTTTAACTGCACGTAAATTTTTGAATTTTGACTCACAAATGGATAAGGATGACTTTCAAGTGGGTGCTTCACTCGACATCACCCGACAGTGATGTTTCCCTCAATTCTAACTTCATCAAAGCAATAAAATGAGAAACAACCAAATGCAAAATCAGTTTATTTAGTAAAGACATTAAATCAAAATAGTGATCTGTCATCTCCTTCTTATGTGATCAATTCAGAGAACTGATTAAGTTAAAAGATCTAATGAATAGAAATGCATTAGGCTTAATCAAAACTGATTCTAGTTTCCCATCGTTGTCCTCTGTGCATTAGCTACCTTCTGCCCGTTGCATTGTGTCTTCACGCTGTAGACTTTCGTCTTTAAGATAGAAACAACTTGCGATTTTAAGGGGGGGTGTCGCATTTTCAAAACCACCTTCACTTTCATCCAGAAGGCATTTGGCGACAGTGTTGCTTTTTCCCAAAAGGCGAAAAATGTGACAGTGTCAATTTTTCTCGAAGGGCGAAAAAACACCCACAGATTTTCCAGTTCTCCTAATCAAAATTTTGTTTATACTATCCCTATTTCTGGAGCTGACCTCAATACATTTGGCTTCCCTAGGGGACCAAACACAGTCAACAGGACCCTCAAAAAGATTGAATCCACAACATACTTCAAATACATAGACCCCTCAGTGGACAAATGGAAAAAAAAAGATGGTTACCGTATCGAGGTCATAAATGATAAGCCCTTAGCTGCTCCATGCGCCTATCTAACGAAATATACATAGCGCTATAGGTCCAAGATCATGCGTATCCCCATGAAACTATTCCACATGATGGCTGATTCTAGACTACACGATCAGAACCTTTATGACTGGGCCCAGTTTGCTTCCAAATGCCTCCATGACTATATCAAGAACAAGCAAACCTCCAATTATTGGGCTATCTTCTGATAGATGTCACTGTAGCAGTTGAGCCACCGACCTCGAGTTCGAGACCACTTGATGCTAGCAGATAAAAGCTTGGGAGACTCCCTCAGAACCAGCCAAGAATACCAACTCTACTTCTAGTCCTATTGCAACAGATTCCACGCAAGTGGCTTCTCAAAAGATAAAGAGTTCCTTCTCTCCACAAGGGCCAACTGCAAAGCACAATCTGATTATAATATTTTCATATACAAACTTAGCTGTAGATTTCACATCAGCTACTTTGATAGCTTTGGCTTCAACCCACTTGGTCATATAATTAGTTGCGACGATAATGTAGTGAGCCTGAGATCCTTGAGCAGTGGGATGAATATGACCAACATAATCCAGTCCCCATTTTTCAAACGGTGCTTGCGGTAAAACCGGATGTAAGTATTCATAATTTTGTCGAGTAGGCCGTCGTGCTCGTTGGCAGACATCACATGTTTGAATAAAATTTTCTGTGTCCTTATGAAGCGTAGGCCACCAACAACCGGATTGCAAAAGTTTGCGAACAATAATATCTGTAGAGAAGTGTCCTCCACCCATGCCATCATGTGAAAACATGATTAGATCTGGTACTTCATGCGGTAAAACACATCTTCGTAAAATATTGTCTGATCCACGACGATACAATTGTCCTGCAATTAATTGATAAGGTTGAGCCTTATGAATCAATTGTCTTTTCTGTACTTTTGTCAAAGAGTCATTCGGTTGTCCTAGCATCAGGTACTCAACAATATCTGCCGCCCACTCAGGTACTGCTTCAACATAGAACAACGCAGCATCTGACAGTTCATCATCCACTTCAGTATTAACTGGTGTGGATTCAATTCGTGAAACATGATCGGCTAGATAATGTTGCTTCCCCTTTCTGACCACAATTCAAAAGTCAAATTCAGTCAATAATAATAACCATCTTGCAATACGTCCAGTATTACATGTCTTGTTTACCAAGTAAAATAACGTTTGATGATCCGTATAACATGCAAAGTGCGTTTCCATGAGGTAGTGACGAAATTTTCGAACACGAAAAATCATGGCTAACGCCTCACGTTCTGTTGTTGAATAATTCTTCTCCGGATCTGAAAGGTGTCTGCTTGCAAATCGTATGGGATAATCCTTCTTATAGTCACCTGGCTGCGTCAAAAATGATCCAATGGCGTATTTTGAGGCGTCCGTATGAACATGAAACTCTAATGACCAATATGGAGAACGCAGTATTGGTGCTAAAGATAATGTTTTTTTTTTAACTTTTCAAAGGCTTCTAACGCCTCTATTGTCCAAATAGGAACAATAGTTAATTTGTATATAGGTCATGCTAAATCCGCAAAGAAGATAATAAAAATTCGATAGTAGTTCGCATGACCCATAAACACATAAACTCCTCAAATTTTTGCTGGCAGTGGCAATTCCACAATAACTTTAATCTTAGAATAATCGGTGGCAATACCATGTCTTGATATCACATGTCCAAGCACCACTCTGTGAGAAACCCATATCTGACATTTTTCTGGATTTAGAGAAATCTGATATTTGTGGCATCTTTCAAAGACTTTCTACAATCGATCCAGGTGGTCTGTATCTGTACTATGAACTCCCAAGTTGTCCAAGTAAATTTCAAGGAATTTCTGCAGATAATCTTTAAAGACAAATTGCATTACTCTTTGGAATGAACTTGGTGCATTATAGAGTCCAAACAACATTACTTTGTAAGGATAGGTGCCCCATTCTGTTGCAAAAGCAGTTTTGTGACGATCGGCAGGTGCAATCTTAACCCAGTTGTAACTACTAAATCCATTCAGGAAAAATCCCGGAAGTCCTCACCTCCACGATCAATTCCTGCTAAGAAGACTAAACGAAGATCCAAGACAAGTCCTTTCGAAAAAGAACAAGCAAATGTAGTCCAGCATGATATGCCAGAGCATTTTAAACGTTATACACTGGATGATGTGGTTATCATGTTACCTAAAGCACATTGTGAACCTGAAGAACACATGCGATTTTTTGACGCCGATTTCATTTATGAGATCGAGCATACCGAATGGATTTCACCGATTGTCATTGTTCCTAAGAAAAATGAGAAATTGCGAATCTGTGTGAATCTCAAAGCATTGAATAAAGTGACACGGAAGGATCACTTTCTGTTACCTTTTATTGAAAGCATTTTGGATGTGTGGCTCCAAGCACTTTTTTTCATCTATTATGCCTTATGATGGAGTCAAGAAGACCATATACATTGCAAGTAAGCATGAGTGCAATATTGAAGGAGTAGGGATTATTCCCTTGAAGCTTGCATCTTCTAAAGATCTCTTTCTCAACAGTGTTCTTTTTGTCCCAAAGATTACAAAGAACATCTTAAGTGTTGGCAAACTTCTTGATAGTGGCTTTGATGTCAATTTCAATATTGACAATTGTGTGATTAAGAAGGATGGTGAGATCCTTGCATATGGATCAATATTTGAAGGCATCTACAAATTGGATCCAAGTGAGAGTGCAAACTCTCTTGATGTTTCTTATATGTCCAATATCTCAAAGGAGGATGATCACACAAGATGCACATATCTTCTCTCTTCAAGTATTATGGTGTATGATTATTCCTTATTATTCAAAGCATATGTTGAGAAGAAATTCTCATTGAAGATCAAAGCTTTGAGGAGCATTGGAGCTCTTGAAGGAATAGCACCATATGAAGTTTTATTCAAGATGAAGCCTAAGGTTGATCACCTTAGTGAACTTGGTAGTGCTTGCTTTGCACATATTCTCTTGGAAACAAGAAGGAAGGATGATCCAAGCTCATGGATCATGATTGGATACTCATCCATCAAGGAGGCCTTTAGTGTCTTTACACTCTCTATTTCAAAAGTGATTGTGAATAGAGATGTCACATTGCATGAAGATTCAATCTTGGTAGTGGCCGAGATCAAGGCTTCTCAAGAAGCATCACAAGTTATCTTTTTTGAAGGTATTCAAGTTATGATGGGGCCAATGTGTGAGGAGGAGTTTCTTCTTCATATGATTTCAAGAAGATCTTCAAGATGCATGGCCGAGTCTTTATGGCTCACCTTACATGTTAAAGAGGGGCATCTTTCATGTTGTATCTACTACAACACATTCATATATGCTTCTCTTCCTTTTCTTGAAATGCTATCTTGCTTCATTGAATTTTTTGGATCTCAAAGTTCAAGAAAAGCTATACTAGTTTTGTATGATGCTTATGGTATGGACATGTTTCTTGTCATTATTGACTTAGATGTGTTTCCAATACTTTTTGAAAGCAAGATATTGTATTGTCAAAAGTATGCTCTTGGTTCTAGTAGGAACAAGATTGAGCTTGGTACTCACTTTTTTGAAAATCATGTTTTCACATGTTTTGAGGCAAATTGTAAACTCCTCTTGAGATTAAGTGAAGCATCCAAAGTGGACACTTACATCCTTGAGAGAGTAACTAACCTAAAAAAGATCAAGATAGTCTTTGATATCAAGATTAGATCCATCATGGATATAGTTCATTGTATGTGGACTAGTCAAGCTAGAAAGCATAATCTTGATAATCATCATTGTTTCACATCTTATGATCTTGATCTCCATGATCCTTATGAGGCTTGGAAGCCTCAGATTTCTCTATTTATGGTGCATCCATCATGCAAGTGGAACTTTCAAAGCAAATATCATCATCAAGCATGGAGGGAGCCCATGATCATAGTGGCATATTGGTGGAGCACTTTTCAAAGGCATTGGCAAGAGATCTCTACCAAAGAGATCTTATCATGGATATGGTGAGGGTGCTGCTATGATGGATCCCTTGGCTGATCTTCACTTCTTATGCATACCAAAGGATCCACTCAAAAAGATTTACAAACTTCTCAAGTGATCTAGTACCTTTCCAAGCTATTTTTTGAGGAGTGTGAGAAATTGGCAAAAATCTAGCTTGGTATCTTATATGATAGAAGTTTGTAAGTGAATCTCACATGTGTGGAGGATGTTCCCACGTGTGGAAAATCGGTAAAGTAAATAAAATTTTTTGATATAGGGGTCTCATAGAATATCATAGTCAAGCATTTAGGTGTAGGATGTTGATAGGGTCAAATTTGGCATAGATGGCAAATTATCCATTTCCACTTGTAATGCCACTATTGAGCCAAAATAGAGTAGGAGGCCAAACTTGTGCCAATTAGAGTGTAGACAAGTGTAATGCTTTTGTTTGATCAATTCCAAGAGGTCCAATAGGATTTAGAGGTGGAACCATGTGAGGTCCAATAGGAAATTGAGGTGTGCTTGAATATAGTCCAATAGAATTAAGAGGTGCATGGATCAATGGTCCAATAGGATTAAGAGGTGAAAAAGTATGGTCCAATCATAGTTAAGCATAGTGGTAGCTCGTGGATCTACTAGTATCATTGTACTCCTCATTTTGAAGCTAATTGATTTGGTGATTATATGGATTTTGAGTGTTATTGAATTTCTAGCTTTCTCTCTCTACCCGAAAGCTCATGATGCTTTTTCTCTCTCTACCCAAGAACAACAACTTGTTTTTACTTGGATTATTTTTTGAATACTTTCCACACGTGTGAGTGAGAGTTGGAAGTGATTGAATGCATGTAGTAGTGTGTTTTTGCCATAGGATCTAAGATTGATCTTGAAACTTCGTCTCTTTGATGCTAGATTGACTAGATCTTGGATTCAGGTTAGGCAAGGAAAGAAACCCACTACAATTTTGGCGCAGTTGCCAGGGAGCTACGCCAATTTTTTAGTTTGCAGCATGTTTGGCTGATGGTTAGCTTGCATGAATAGTGTTAAAACTGCATTGTAGGGATAGTTTGGGATTGATTTTGCTAGATTTTGAGTGGATTTGCTTGTTTGATATCTAGTCTGATTATTAAACAGGAAAAGCTATTCTAATCACCAATCTTAAGATCCATTTGGATCTGAGATATCAGAGAAAATAACAAAATCGATCAAATCTACCAGATTTGGTCAAAAAGAGGAGCGTCATTAGAGCTGATAACTTTTTACCCTCTTCTAGGAAACCTTTGCCGAGTTGCATACACCTTGGGTTTTGTTTACATAACCTTCAGTTTAAAGGGCGAAGATTAATTCTCAGCAAATTTCCAGAAACATCAGAAAAACCGCAAAAAAAACACCAAAAAATCACCAAAACTCTAAAAATACAAAAAAAGAACCTTCGCCCGATTCACTGTGCATAGGTGTGATTCAGATCTATCTACTGCCAGGTTGATGAAGAATAATACCAAAAATAAAAAGGTTTTCAGAGGATCAATTGTCATATTGCCATATGTTTGCCAAAAAAAATCACTTCTTTGCAAAAATACCAATATAACTCTTGATCCTTCGCTAGAACCTTCGTCGAGTTTCCAAAACATTTTATTTATAGTAAAATACTATTTTTGAGTTCGATGAAGATTCTTTTTGATCAGATCACAAAAAATCTTGATTTTTACCCTCGCCAGATCACAAAAACTGTATTTTCTTGTGTCAGAAACCTTCATCCGGTTGTCCATAGTTCTATCTGTGTCAGATCTTCCATCTGAGAAATCGACAAAGGTTATTTCCCAAGAAATTGCCAGAAAAGTGTTCAGAGAGTCTATCCCAAATTAGCACTGTTGAACCTTCACCGAGCCAACCTTCGTCTAGATAACCTTCGTCAGTCCTATTTTTAGTTTCTGATTTTCCAGATCAAGTCTCTGTCAAAATTTGGATCAGATCTGATATATTCTGAATTGGACTCTGAGAGAATTATCATTTTTGAGAAGTATTGATTGATCAAATTTTGGGTAGTTTTTCATCATATAGAATCAGATTCTTGAAAAGTGGAATAGAGCTAGTAGATCTAATCTGAGATAGTTTTTGAAAAAATCTATATCCAATCACATTATCAATCTGATCTAAATGGCTGCCCCTGGAGGTGCTCCACAGGAGGTCAATCCAATTATTGTTAGAAGAGCACCCCGATTGGATCTACCCAAATATAATGGATTAATAGATCCAGTTCGATTTCTTCAGATCTATGCTGAATCCTGTGAGGTCTATGGTAAGATTTATCCTCAAGATAAACTTAAGCTGTTTCCTATGGCCTTAACAGGCGCTGCACAAGATTGGTACTATAACCAAGATGAAACTGAGCGTACAGATTGGGAGGTTGTCACACGGTTCAAACCGGGAAGTTTATGGAAGACCCTTTCCTACTTTTAAGTAAAATTAAAATGAGAAAGCGGGAAATGGTTCGAGATTACATCGAAAGGGTGAAATGTCTTAGATCTGAATGTGAGCCTGAGCTGATTAATGAAAATGCCATGATTATGTGATTTTTGTCAGGTCTACCTAAATGGATCATACGTGAACTGAAACGCCATAATGAGTACGCACTTTTGCAAAATACGATAGACAATGCAATTCGGGAGGAGGATGAAGATTCAGGGGATGAGCTGAATGTCAGTATGTTGCCTTATACAGCAGGGCAGACTACTACGACATCCACCACTATTGCATCAACGAATGCCAATGCTACTGCAGAAATGATGCTCAATGAGTTCGAGAAACTTGGGAAGACCCAGTAGAAATAGATGGAAAAGTTGTAGTTGCAATTTGATGAGAAGATCAAAGCATTGAAAAATTTCCACGGAGAAGCGAACAAGGAACCTGAGAAGTTTGCAAAGACTTTCCTACCAAGAAAATGTCTAGTGTTCTATTTGTACAGGAAATCACACAGTGAACGAGTGTCCTCAATTAAAAAAATGAATGGAAATCAATGTTTGCCATCTGTGTAATTCACCTGACCATGAGACTGCCTTTTGCAACTTCAACCCTCAGATGATTCAGCAACGGTATGCCCAGATGGGATATCGAGATCCACAATATGGAGGCAATCCAGCAGCAAGACTACGACAATCTACTTTTGGATACCCGGAGTGTCTAGCCTTGCCTGTCCCACCAAGCACTCCGCTCCTCCTGCCAATTTGATGGTACTGTCAGTGGTAGGCGTGGAATAGGCGCCAAAATTGTATTGGGTTTCTTTCCTTGCCTAACCTGAATCCAAGATCTAGTCAATCTAGCATCAAAGAGACGGAGTTAGTTGTCAAGCATAGGTTCATTCCAATGAGAGCGATAGTATAGTTCAGATTTCAACATGAATAGAGGATCTAACACTAACATCCATTAACCCTAAATCCACAACAATGATAGAAACTTACTCTTCTCTCTCTCCCTTTCTCTCTCACAAAAAGCATAAGAAATAGCAATCCCAATAATGATCAAATCCAACAATTAGCAAAATCCAAAGAAAGCATAAGAAATGGTAGAAAAGAGAGGAAGAGCAAGGACATTCATCAATCCATTTCTAAAGAGAACCAATCTGCTTTATTGAAATGAGAAAATGAACATGAGGAGCAACTTGAGTTGGTCCCTTTTTATAGTAGAGAGGAGGAACCTGGCCTCTGAATCCTATTAGTCCAGTCTTGCCTCTCTTTTTATTCAAATTTAAAAACGTGTGGGAACCATAAAAAATGGAGGGAAACCCAACTTTATTCACTAACTTGACATTTAGGCCCTGTGACATTAAAAGTCCCGCAAAAAGGCCTAAAGTCCTTTTATTAACATTCTAATTAATCAAATAACTATGTGATCATTGGGTTGGACTTACACACATAGGGTGCCAAATCCCTCTCACTTATTAACTAGGGTTAGGGTTGCCTTGGGATCCGCAAACCCTCCAACAGTTTCTTTCCTTGCCTAACCTGAATCCAAGATCTAGTCAATCTAGCATCAAAGAGACGAGATTAGTTGTCACGCGCAGGTTCGTTCCCATGAGAGCGATAGTATAGTTCAGATTTTAACATGAATGGAGGATCCAAATGTAACTCTAACATCCATTCACACTACATCCACAACAAAGATAGCTTACTCTTTCTCTATCTCTATCTCTCTTTCTCTCTCATAAAAAGTATAATAACATGCAATCCCAATAACAATCAGATCCAACAATTAGCAAAATTTAAAGAAAGCATGGGAGATGGAGAAGGAAAGAAGAAGAGCAAGGACATTCATCAATCCATTTATGAAGAAAACCAATCTACTTTATTGAAATGAGAAAATGAACATGAGGAGCAACTCGAGTTGGTCCCTTCTTATAGTAGAGAGGAGGACCCTGGCCTTTGAATCCTGTTGGTCCATTTCTACCTCCCTAATTATTCAAATTTAAAAAAGTGTGGGAACCATCAAAATTGGAGGGAAACACAACTTTATTCGCTAACTTGACATTTAGGCCCTGCTACATTAAAAGTCCCGCAAAAAGGCCTAAAGTCCTTTTATTGACTTGTAACTAATCAATCAAATCTCTTATGTGATCATCGGGTTGGACTTACACGCGCAGTCTAGGACCATCATTTTCTGGATCTTGTTGCCTATGATGTTTGGTGCATCCTTCTTCATGCTCTGTGTGTAATGCTAGTACCTACCGGCGTAATGTTTTTAGTTGTTGTTCTAGCTCCTCAATCTGTGCGTTGAGCGTGGTTTGATTGGCTAGAGTGGCCCACTACAATTGTTGTGCTTGCGCTTGGTTCGCCATCAGTACCTGAGTTAACTTCTGATATGAAGCGAGAGGTATTACGGTGCCCTCCAAGATTGCTAGTGCTTGGAATTGGTTGAAATCAATTTGTTGAATATTATCCATCATAGCGGCTCGTAAGTTTTTGTGGCTGCATTGTTCACCTTCTAACTGTGTTTCCGGGGTCTTGATGAGAGCATCCCTTCTTCATATCTCGTTCTATTAGGTATCACCTATCGTTGTATCACCTAAGAACGAGAAGCTTCATATCTGTGTCGACTACCACAAATTGAATACTTTCACAAAAAGAGATCATTTTCCAGCCTCTACGATGAATCCATATTGGAAAACCTAGTTGGGGATGAAGTTTACTCCTTTTTGAATGGTTTCGATTAGCAGATACAACTTAGTTGTTATCTCTGAAGAAGACCAACCAACTGCTAGGAAGATATTGCTGGATGGGTATTGGTGGCCCTCGCTATTCAAGGACACTCATAACTTTGTAAAGGCTTGTGATGTGTGCCAAAGAGCCAAAACCACAATTTTCAATTTATATCCCTTTAACCCCAATCTTGTCTGAACAAGCATTTTTCAAATGGGGTATTGATTATGTAGGACCAATCAGTCTCACCACGCGCGATTCAAACATGCAAGATATATTATCGTGGCAACAGATTATTGCACGAAGTGGGCAAAGGCTTGAGCAGTAAAGAATGCTGATGCCAAGACTACTACTCGGTTCCTTTATGAGCAGATCATTGTACGATTTGGTTGCCCACTAGAAATTGTCAACGACAGGGGTACACAATTTTTGAACGTGCTTATTGAATACTTGCTATCAACCTTCCTAGTTGTTCACCACAAAAGTGCCCCACATATCCAAGATGTAACGGGTAGGCTGACTCCACAGATAAGGTTCTATGTGACATTCTCAGGAAGACGGTGGAAGCTAGTTAGTCGGATTGGGAGTTCAAATTACATGCCGCTCTATGGATGGGTAGCCTACGATTTGAAACTGGATGACGGTCAAATCCTTGCCCATAGGCTATTCCAACTCCATAAGCTTTGCGAAACAAGAGTCATTAATAGCGCACGCACAACAAGTGCACAAAAGACGTCAACAAGATTGGTATGACCGCCATATTAAGCTGAAGGACTTTAAGAAGGAGATATAGTCCTTCTCTATCAAACGAAAGTACATAAGGGCAAACTTAAGTTTACTGGCCAAGGCCCCTATATCATTGATCTGATCTTTGTCTCGGGCTACGCTAAACTTAAGACCATCAAAGAAATCCCTCTGGACACGACATTGAATGGTAGTAGATTATGGCGATATCATGAGCCTTGCTATTCCTTAGACATGTATTGATTGATTGTGTGTTATGTGTGTGTGCATGCATGTTTGTGCAAGAGAAATATCCAGATGTGTCACATACCACCTCAGCACGAGCTCAGCATTCCAAGAGGATAAAAGAGGGAGAGGCAGAGGAAACAAGCAAGCCAGCACCCAAACGACGTCGCATCACTAGAAAAAAAACACCAGCATCCTCAACACACGGCAAGGAAGCAGAGTTAGAATCAAAGAGGTTAAAAGAGCATGCCCAGAGCCAACACACAAAAAAAATTCAGAGGGGCACATGCAAGGTGATGTATCAGAGCAATCAGAACATTCAGAGGGCCGCACACAAGGTGAAAACTCATCTAGCAGCAACAAAGATCATTTGAGCAAATCCACCATCTAGGGGTTTGAAAATATCAATGAAATGGTAGACACAATATAATCGCCCCTGCCTAAAGACATCGAAGAAGAATTGCGTGCTGCATCAAACCCTTCGGCGACACATTCTGAGGAAAAGGAGACAAAGGATGAACTTGGTGCCCCATCTGTGTTGTCCGTGGTAAGTGACCCACCAACCACCATTTCATCACTTCCCATCAACACTCACTGCCACACTGCCCATGATACTCACCCAATGTGTTTTCCAAATGTCTTCGATGCATCTTTCAACATCGAAAAATTCTCACTTTCAATGATAAACATGCCACCTACTACCACCCCACCATTTCTTACACCCATCACTATCGCTATGCCACCACTTCCACAATACTTTCCACTTTTTCGATCGCAACTGTCAACACATCTCAAATCATTATCACCATCACTCACGCATCACAACTTCCATCTGCTCAATCCATTCACCAAGAATAGTACACCACACGGTATCCAAACACACAACAAAATCCCCACCATCCTGCACATCCACCCCTCAATAGTATCCGCCTATTGGAGAGTGGCAGTATCTTTCAGAAAATGTCTAACTGGCCATCAACGCTCAGAGTGATGCCATGCATCACCTCTACACTTCAATGAGTATCAGAATTGGTGGAACTTCTCGCAAGAGGAAATGTGCAGTTGACAAACAAGGTATAAGAATGAAAAATTTATTCTATGCAATCAGAACAAGAGGTCGCTCAATTAGAAAAAAAAAGAACTCATGGCTGACCTCAAAGAGATGCACTGAATAAACATGGACGTTCACACGTGCTTACAACACAGGGATGCTCTCATCAAGACTCCAGAAACACAGTTAGAAGGTGAACAATGCAGCCACAGAAACTTATGAGCCTCTATGATGGATAATATTCAGCAGATTGATTTCAACAGATTCCAAGCACTAGCAATCTCGGGGGGCACCGTAATACTTCTCGCTTTATATCAAAAGTTAACTCAGGTACTGATGGCGAACCAAGCACAAGCACAACAATTGTAGTGGGCCACTCTAGCCCATCAAACCATGCTCAACGCATAGATTGAGGAGCTAGAACAGCAGCTAAAAACATTACGCTATCAGTTGTCATATTGCCATATGTTTGCCAAAAAAAGTCACTTCTTTGCAAAAATACCAATATAACTCTTGATCCTTCGCTAGAACCTTCACCGAGTTTCCAAAATATTCTTCTTGATCAGATCACAAGAAATCTTGAATTTTACCCTCGCCAAACTATAGAAACTGTATTTTCTTGTGTCAAAAACCTTCGTCCGGCTTTCCATAGTTTTGTCTGTGTTAGATCTTTCATCTGAAAGGTTGACAAAGGTTATTTTCCAAGAAATTGTTAGAAAAGTTATTCAAAGAGTTTTTTTTTTCAAAATAGCATTGTTGAACCTTCGTCGAGCCAATTTTTCACCTAGTGAACATTCGCCAGTCCTATTTTTAGTTTTTGATTTTCCAGCAAGTCTTTGTCAAAATCTGGATAAAATTTGATATATTTTGATTTGGATTCTGAGAGATTTATCATTTTTGAGAAGTATCGATTGATCGAATTTCGAAATCTTTTTCAGGATA
The DNA here is from genome assembly GCA_029204225.1 of Diphasiastrum complanatum. Lineage (NCBI taxonomy): Eukaryota > Viridiplantae > Streptophyta > Lycopodiopsida > Lycopodiales > Lycopodiaceae > Diphasiastrum > Diphasiastrum complanatum. The sequence goes on along the minus strand of MU834389.1, from coordinate 3,551 downwards.
TAGAATCAATTTTTTTGAAAAGAAAAATAGATCTAGCAGATCTGATCTGAGATAATTTTTTGATTGAAAAATCTAGATCCAATCTCATTGTCTGCTTGATCTAAATTTGTAAAGATGGCTGCCCCTGGAGGTGCTCCATAGGAAGTCAATCCAATCATTGTTAGAAGAGCACCTCGTTTGGATCTACCCAAATATAATGGATTAACAGATCCAGTTAGATTTCTTCAGATCTATGCTGAATCCTGTGAAGTCTATGGCGAACTTTTTCCTCAAGATAAACTTAAGTTGTTTCCTATGGCCTTAACAAGCGCAGCACAAGATTGGTACTATAATCAAGATGAAATTGAGCGTACAAATTGGAAGGTTGTTAAACGAGTCCTCATCACACAGTTCAAACCGCGAAAATTTATGGAAGACCCTTTCCTACTTTTAAGTAAAATCAAAATGGAAAAATGGGAAATGGTTCGAGATTACATTGAACGGGTGAAACGCCTTAGATCTGAATGCGAACCTGAGCTGATTAACGAAAATGCCATGATTATGTGGTTTTTGTTAGGTCTACCTAAACGGATAAGACGTGAACTGAAACGCCATAATGAGTATGCACTCTTGCAAAATGCTATGGATGATGCAATTCGGGAAGAGGATGAGATTCAGATGATGAGCCGAATATCAGTCTGTTGCCTTATACAACAGGGCAGACTACTACGCAGGCAAGGATTTGGTATAGTCAGATGGACAGAGTTGAGATCACAACTTGGGATCGACTTAAGGATGCATTCTTGGAAGAGGAAGGAATTACATTTTCTAGTACACAAGACAAACACACAACATGTTATATCTTGGAAAAGTGACAAATACGAAGGTGAAACCCCAACATTTGAAACAAGTTTCACCTTGGATGAAGATTCATTCTTTGCAAAATCGACGGATGAGAATGAAATTCAAGTAAATTATTTTGAATGTTCTCAAAGATTTATAAAAGACTATGTATTCCTAGCTTCTCCTTTAACACAATTATTGAAGAAGGATGCAGAATATTTATGGACACCTGAGAGATAGTATGCTTTCGAAAGATTAAAGCAAAAACTAATGGAAGCACATCTCTTACGCCCCCCATACTAGATAAGAACATTCCACGTTTATGTCGATGTGTCTGCATTTGCAATTGGAGTAAACCTCAATAAAAAAAATGACTCGAACTATTCAGTGAAGAAGTTTCGACATTATTTTCTTGGATATCTATTCATATTCTATGTGGACCATTTCACGCTGAGATAGTTGGTAAATATAGCAGAATTATCTGGACAAATCGCTAAGGTGGGTGCTGCTATTGCAAGAGTTGGCATTTGAAGTGGAGACTTGAAAGGAAAAGTGCCATACTAATGATGATATTCTATCTTGACTAGATGGAACCAAATCAACTGAACCACTTGAAGATTGACTTCCTAGCGAAAAGCTATTTTTTCTCAATGCAAAAAGTTTTCTATATTAAAATATTACTGAATATTTGATCAACCAGAATTATTCCAAGAATTTTAATTCATAAGAAAAGACGATTTTTCAACATAAGATTAGCCCCATACAATTATTAAGGGAGTGCTAGTATAAGCTAGACATGGATGAAGAGCTTCGAAGATGTTTGGAAGTCGATGAGATCCAAGGTGTAGCTCTATACTCGGAGGATGATGGAGGACACTATACTTTAAAAAATATTGTAACCAAAATTCTCAATGCCAAATACTAGTGGCCAACCATGTACAAGGATGCTGCAGCTTATATCAAGAGTGTGATCCTTGCCAGAGAAATGGTAAGCCTAGTAAGAGCATGCATTGGCCTCTAACACCCATTTTACCCCTTGCTCCATTCAAAAAATGGGGTATTGATTTTGTAGGACCAATCAAACTTGTCATTCAACACACAAAGAAATGATATATATTGGTAGCAACCGACTATGCGACAAAAATTGTCGAAGTAATGGTGCAACACAAAAATGATGCCAAGACATTTGTTCAATTTTTATTTCAAAACATAATAGCTCGTTATCGATGTCCACTTGAGCTAGTTTGTGAGAGAGGAACTCGTTGAATGAGACAATACAAATTCTAATGGAACATTTTATGATCAAGCATAGAAAGATTACGCCTTATAATCTATTGTGTTGTCTTTGTAGTATAGGGTGGTCTGAACACTGGGAGCGGCAACCTCGCCTTCACCTACATAGCACGAAGAGAGAGGGAGAGGAGAGAGAAGAGAGATAGAGAGTAGAGAAAGGGAGAGAGAGAACGCCTAGGTCGAGAGAGGCTTTGGAGGCCTGAGCACCTTCCCAAAGCTATTCACAACCAACCTAGAGAGAGAGAGAGAGAGAGAGAGAGAGAGAGAGAGAGAGAGAGAGAGAGAGAGAGAGAGAGAGAGAGAGAGAGAGAGAGAGAGAGAGAGAGAGAGAGAGAGAGAGAGAGGAGAGAGAGAGAGAGAGAGAGAGAGAGAGAGAGAGAGAGAGAGAGAGATGGAAAAACCTATTGGCTACTTGAAGTGGCATGGATTGCAATCCTAGCCATTCAAAGAAACACAAAAGATCTAATGGTGTACAAAGAAACACACCCCACCTACCATCATTTGACTTTGATCTCACCTTGTAACTTAGACTTTGGGCCTTTAACTTATTTTAATTTATTTGCACCTAAGGCCCAAGTCACTAGAAAACAACTTAAACTATTTAATTAACATGCTCATTGGGTTGGGCTTATACACGCAAGATGCTAGTGCCTCGCACTTATTGCTCTATTATACTGTGGCGGGGACCATTGGGTAAGGCTTGGCCAACAGTAGTTTTAGTGGTGGGACCCACTAATTTATTATTGTACAAGAAATACCCACAATAGGGTCCTCGGCCCAAAATATTGCCGGTCCCTCGGCACTATGCCTGCATTTGTCATGGAGGAGCAATGTTGTCAGTTCATTTATTGCTGGGACATGGATGCTTCAGAAAAGGCATCACACTGATTGTGCTGTACGTAGATGATCTCATAATCACAAGTAATGATGATGATTTGATTAGTGCAATAAAAAAGGATCTATAAACTAGTTTTGACATGACTGATCTTGGGTTGATGCACTACTGTTTGGGAGTGAAAATTTGAAAAAAGAGGCTTTGAGCATTGATGCACACAACAAATTTTGTGCATTACTTAGTCTAAAGATCAAGGCATTCACGGATCCAGATTTAGGAGGGGTTCTCATTACCCAAGGTACGTTGCAAGGGGGTTCCATCCCACTCTCTACACTTAGCCTCTCCAATTGTTGGAAGTAAATATGGTTTGTCACTGTTTGGCTAGATCTACTCACGATGTGGTGTAGTATAGAGAGGATCGTCCGCTTCCTAAGTTTCTACCAAGCTTTAGACGGAATGCAAAAATAGAAAAAAACAATGATGAAGCACTAAGGCTTACCCAACTAGTGCTCAAATTAGAAATGAAACTAATCTAAGATGACAAAATGTAAAACCTTAGTAAGGCTTACCCAATTAACAAGGTGCTTAAACTAAATCCTAG